>PVKM010045656.1:0-11924 GCA_004027735.1 Carollia perspicillata
GGGAGCAGGTGACCCAGCTCTCTCCCAGGGATTTCAGCCGTCCCTCCACTTCCGTGGTCAACTGGGTGCCCGCTCTGGGTGCTGGGCCCCAGGCGCCCAGCGCTGGGCCTTCACTGCCCCCAGGTCCCCCTACGCCACTCCACGGGACCTCAGTCCTGAAATTTCCTTCTTACCGTTTGGTCCCTGGATTTTCAGTGTCCGCTAGCGCTTTGTGGGTTCTTATGTTCAAATACGCTGCAATACTGTTGTCTGTCCGCTCCGTTCCTCCATGAATTAGGCAATTTTTCCTCCTGTGAGTAGGGGGAAGTGAAATCCGCTGCGTCCTACTCTGTCGCCATCTTTAGCCCCCTCCAGAGTAATTTTTTAATGCTTCCAAAGTAACCTGTTTTTCAGTCAGTCATAGTAAAGAGAAAATTATTTCCTAGCCCACATTATTCCATTTTTTAAAAGTTTGTCCTTGCAGAAACCTCCAAGAAGAAGGGGGGAGAGAGAGTGCATTTCTGTTTTTTCAAATTTCTGATCTCAGAGAAAATGTAAACCCTCTTATAAATGGCTTCATGGACTAGTTCAGGCCTATCTAGGGCACTCTTTCTTTTGATTAACTCAAAGTCAATTGATCAGGGACCTAATTACATCTAAATAATCCTTTATGTTTAGCTATATGAGGTAACACAGTCACATGAATGACACCTCATTAATTTTGTGGTGTTCCGTTAGTTAGAAGCAGGTCACAAGTTCCGCCCATTCTCAGGAGGTGGGTTTGCACAAGGATGTGACTTATTGATCACCCAGGGTGTTTTTGCTGAATTTGGAGACAAAAAACCTAGTTCTGTTCAGTAGAATATTTATTATATTTATTAAGCACACAAGATGCAAGGTACAGTGTTGGGATCTTTCCCTGCCTGGCTTTAGATACCTTACAATGTAGTGCAAGGGATAGGCCAGCAGTTTAGGGCCAATGAAGAGAAAACAGAAATCTCTACCTCTTGTTATTTTCAATTTAGGAAAATACCCACAAAGAAGAATGATCTTCAAACTGAAAAAAAAAAGCAGACATGGAAGGGGGAATGGAAAGCACAGGTAGTCAAAGGAAAAATTAAGAAAGCACTTAACTACTCTGATTGCATCAGTGACTATTTGCCTGATAAATATTATTGATGGTAGGAAGAAAACATAAATAAGAATGCTGAAGTGCTGTCAATGACCTTTGAGCAATCAAGGAAGGAAATGCTGGAGCACCGAAAAAGGAAAATATTCTAATTAAAATTTATATAATAATTAGTGTTTGGGAGGTCTGTGTGCCGATGTCATGCTTGAGATTCATGATTCTCCTGGGTGGCCCAGGAGGTCCGTGGGGCTCTTGTGCCAGCTTCAGAGACATGGGCATGCCATGTAAGAGTTGATTCCATTGCCCCTCAGACCCTGATAAGGTACAGATAGTATGTGAAGAATATGGTTGTATTTCCCTTTGGTACTTAAAGCATAGAACACAATTGGAAATGCAATCAGGTTCTAACACTCCCAAATCACTTCACTGAGGCTCATTATATTAGTTAGCGCACCTCTTTCCTTCCTCACCTTCTTCCTTTTGCCTGGCTTTGGTGCCAGGAAAGAAAGGGTGGGGGAGGGTAGGAGAAAGAGATTGAAAGCTGAGGAGCTGATGTATGGGACCAGTCTATGGAAACAGATATTATACCCCGCTGTCTTCCTAAGCGACAGGCACTTTCAGACTGCATTGCAGGGTTAGCACTTTCTCAAGAATAACCTAATAGAGCACTCAAGATAATTCCTCAAAGGCCAAGGACCTAAAATATCTGCCGGCTGTCCTTCTATCTCTAGTCCTCAAGCAATCAGAGATCATTCTTTGGAGTCAGGAAAAGGATTTTCTTTGTCCCTGCTTTGCAGGCCCTAGAAGCGCTCGCAGCTGTGCAGGCACATGGCCTCTGTGTGGTCCCCTAACTTCCTGCCTGGCAGAAGAAGCTCCCAGGCACCCAGCTCCACAGAATTTGCCTCAATTGCTGAAATTTGCAGCAGTGTCTCTTGAGTGTCCTTGTCCAGATGATTTTTCTCCTCATATAGCCTCTCTGAATCAAGTCCCTTTAGACTTGAAACTCTAGATCATTCACAGAGTCTGCAACAGCAGCTGTGCCCAGAGGGGACAGGCACTTCTCAGGGGCTCCAGAGGGGAAGCTGCTTTAGGCCAGGCATCGACCTGCTGGGATCCAGAACTTTGGGGCTTCATCCTGAGCCATGCATCCCCTTCCCCACTGAAAACCACTACCACTTTAAGTGAAACAATCAATTCATTAAAAAATCAATAGACCTTTCAGATTCCCCTGCCTCTGGAGGTGTCCAATTTCTCTCGTGGCAGAACTGATCTCAGATAAAGTCTTAATCTTTGTCATATCACGCAGGACTCTGAGATTTAAACCCTGCTCACCTCTTAGCCTCATCTTCTATCATTTTCTCAAACAGAGCTGGAGCTGTTCAAAAGTCCTTATAGACCCCAAATACTTCTCTTCCTTTAGGTCTGTGGAAAGTTCCCAGTTTTGTCCACCCAGAACATTGTTCCCTGCTTGCATCTACTAAGCTTCTGCTCATGTCTCCAAACCAACTTCAACTTGTACATCATTGGCGATCCCTTCCCTTCCCCTACAACTCCCCCAGGCATTCCGTCATCTTTGCTCTGCGCTCTAGCACTTGTCCTGTTGGATTGTAATGCTTTACTCTCCTGTCTGTCTTCTCCACTGTATCTAAGCACAGTGAGAAATGGAACCATGTTTTATTTTTATGCCCCAATCCTTTAGCATGGTGCTTTTATGTAACAATAAATATTTGTAAAATGAAAGGTGAATAATGTTGACCCCACATAAAGAGATACACAGGGGAAAATGTAGGAGATGGAAAGCTGCCAATCTTAATACAAAATGTTTCCCTTTATAGCATGCCTACGAGAAGATGAATCCTGGCCACTGATTCATATTATGTTTAGAAAAGTAAGCATGGAAGGACTTACAATTATTTCACCACTACTAATCCCAAGATCTTGGTATGTTGCTGAAGCCTGAGACAGATATTATTACCTTTAAAGACATATACTGTGAATTTGTGGGGAAAGCAGTTTACTCCGCAGGTGTGACTATGAGAGCTACAGAGAACCAGGCAGATGTGTTTATGATTGACACTGTGGAAAACACGGAGCCACATGAGTTTTGGCAAAGAGGGGACTGGTGGTGAAAGTTGGCTTCCTGGCAAATTAATCAGACAATGGCTGTGGGCAGTGGTCTATCCCGTCTTTCCTGCCAGTGTGGAAATTCCTTCTACTTCCTCACTGACACAAAACTTTTAAGCTCCTACATAATGATTCTAGTATTTCATGACCAATAGACATTTATGATCCTAAGTATGTTCTTTATAAGATGCAGCTGGACTGTGTCTAATTACAACTTCTTTCCACTTGCTGTGACTTTGTATCTCTGGACCACAAAGCTTAATCTACCTCACATTTTAGGGGTGACTGACTTTGTTTTCAGTCTCCCTTTCTGGCAAAATATTCCGGTTAATTTGTGAGGAGTCCCCTAACAGACTCTCACTAATTTGTCAAAGTCTTCCTTAAGCACCTACAACTGAACACCTTACATGAGATACAGTCTAAACTGTATAGAATGATATACTCATGTTACTTTTAATCTAAGCCTGTATTATTTATTGGAATTATATATGAAATTTACTTACCTGTTTTGGTTTGCATTTATTGTTCCTAGACACATAAAAAAACCATGATTACAATCTGATCTGCTGCCCCAGCAGGACTTTCCAGACCCATGTTCATGCATTTAAAATTTGGAGACAAAACTTCACCTTCCTTAATGCCCATTTGTGAGTTTCACTGTAGCTATTCTATCAAAATAAACAAGCTTGATTCTGTCAACCTTTGTATTAACTGTGCATTACAACTTTATTTGATATATAAATTTGACAAAAATTTCTTCTACTCTGATGTCATAACCTAGATCCATTTAATAGATATCTTTAAGAAGTCCATATGTGCTAGACACGGAAGAGACAAGAGATGAAAATCAAATATATGGGAGAGACCAAATGATTTCTACTCACAGGGAGTTTGAAATGCCTCAGAGAAAAAAGTCATTTACATAAATAACCACACCCCAATGTGCTGTGTGCAGCGGGTAGAGGGCAGGATAAAGTCAGTGGGAGGGGAGAAAAGGGAGAGTTTTGTTCCCTCCAGGGATCAGAGAAAACACTATGGAGACAGTGACAGTGAACGTTAAAGGTCATAAGTGCTGAATGGAATTTCACAATTGTGGGATCACAATGTAAATGATATTTCAGGCCAAAGGAACATCACATAACAAAGAGGCAGAAGTGGATATAGTCAGGGCATTTTGGGGAGGGCACAAGGTAGTTTAGGGGCCAGAGACAGAACAGAGCAGAAGATAAAAAAAGAACAGATACCAGAGCAAGATCACTGGGGTCCTGAATATATGACAAGGAGTTTGAGGTTCTTCTAAAGAACTGGGGGTCAAAGACTGTAGAGCAGGGAAGAGATATGATTAGATTTAGGTTTCAGAGAGAAGGAGCTATTGGCTCCGTATGCCCTACACTGGAGCAGGTAAAGAAAGTGAGAGGGAGGAGTTCAGGGGCAATAGCACTTATGATAGTAACCATGAGAAATACTGGAGTGACATTTATAATGTGCACGGTGCTGCTACAGGTGTTACATCATTTAGCATGAAGGTTCATGTGAACTAGAACTACTCTAATAGACGTGAAAGGAAGAGGATGGATTTGATGTCATGCAGGGACAGGGTGGACAGAGCTTGACAACAATTATATGTGGGATACAAAGTAGAAAGGAAGTCGAGGTTACTCTGGGGTTTATGAACAAGTAGCCCAAGAGAATAATTGCATTGATTGAGGTCCTGACAGGAAGCAGTTCGCACACTTAAATGGAATATCTGAGAAGAGTTTTATGAAGGGATTGTTTACAAAAAGGAGGGCAGGATAAGGGGAACTTATAAGAGACAGCATTGTTCACCAGACTAGCAGCCGTAGGTGCTGAAAACATTATCGTTCCTGGGCTTGTAGGGGCATGGCAAGCAAGGGTCAGTTACCCGGGCAGTACCCCCCCCAAGAGGGGCTGCCTTCTTTAGTAGAGTAGTATAGCCAGTCCAGGCCCGCCCCAGAGGCAAGCACTGGGGGACATGGATGTCCTCTCACTAACTCTCTCAACCAGAAGCCAGAAGGCAAGGGACCCCATTGCTTAGGTCATTCTGGTCAGCTGTTATGGCTCAGGGTGGTGTGCAGAGAGGGTGAAAGGAACAGTTCCTAAATCTGGAGGGGCACACAGGAAACGTCCACACAATTGCATTGCTACATTTATTTTATCACAAAATCGTCAGTAAAAAAATATCCGCTAATACTGGGGGCCTTGTGAAGTAACTGGACGTGCCCAGCTTGATATTGGTTTGTGTATTGCCGCTTTATGTAGTTGTGTCAGAAGCTGAGAACCTCCCAACTGCATTTCATCCTTTCTCCAACAACTTTCATCCTTTCTCCAACAACTTGGTCACATAGTTTGTGGAAGTCAATGTATCAGCCTGTACATTGTCCACGATGTTCTTAAAACCAAATAAACTTATGAAAAAAACACATTTAACAAAATGTAATCTTAGTACATGCTTTTGTATCCTGGCTTGTTATTCCTGACTTTTTACATGCTTGTAGCCATCCGCCTAATTGTACAGGTTAGCTGATTTTTGAGGATCAATGTCAAACTTGGAAGTTTACAGTTTTCTGTAACTTTTTTATTCATTAGGGAAGGAAACACACACATGCACATGTGCTACCCACACAGACAGAGAGCCTGTACAAATCAATGTTCGGATCATGTAAACCGGACTAGGACATACGTATTTCACACTATTTATTGATCCACTCATCATTCCAGACTATGTAAAAGCCATTGAAGCTGATTAATGCCACACTCAGACCCAATTCCTGTAAGCCCTGCCTGCCGTCTCAGGCTCCCTTTGAATCTCATTTTAGAGAATTTTCTCCCTATAGTCACCATTCCCTGTAAGACTTCCAAGCAAAAAGTATTGATATGAGTAGTGTATTTAATACTTCCTTGTTTTATCTATAGTCCTTTCAGTTTTCCCATCTGTATTTTAGAATCTTTGTAAAAAAATAGCCCATGGCCTGGCTTCTTCAGGTGGTGTTCAGGAAGTGATTATCAAGTAGGTGAATGAACAGATAAGGAATGGAGGAAGTGATCAAGTGGTGGAGGAAGTGGTGGAAAATGATACCAGCTTCGTTTCTCTGTGTATCCTTAGAGCTAATTTCCCGCTTCCATTTATACTAATCCTATACACTTTCATCTGTCATTCATATCTTTTCATAGCTACTCTGTGGTAAATGAGATTTTCTTTGAGGCCATAAAACAGTTCACAACTGCAATTTCATTAGGCATTTAACTTCCATCATAAAACTTAATGACTAAGCAGATGAACATGGAGATGATTTTGTATGAATAAAGTGCATAGGCATACACATCATAATTTCGAGACTACTGTACGGTTTAAGCAATTCAGGGAAGCCAGCTGCTCTGAAACGCAAACAGGGCTGCTGTCCTGACAGCCTTTAGCACAGAATTGTGCTCGCGGCGCTCTTTCAATGCACACTTGATTTCGACTGGGATAGTCTGATGACACCATGTGAGCAGCTCACAGGGTCCCGCAGCATTCCACCTTCTCAAAAGCACTATGCTTGTTGATTAGTCCAATTGCATAGCTCCCTTTTCAGTTTACAAATTAATCTCCATTTTACAGACAGAGAAAGCAAGGCAAAGTCCATTTAAATCATGTAATAACTTGGCACCATAACTAGATTTAAAGTAGATAAAACAAGTGCCTTTATATTATACCCTGCTTAAATGTTGCTAACTAAAGTTATATAAAGTGATAATAGTTCTTGCAAATGTGCCATGTGTCAGGCACACAAATTGGTGGAAATATAAATTGGTACAATCTTTCTGAAAAGTCATTTGTCAATCTCTATTGAGAGTAACAAAAATGTTATATGCATTGACGGTGTAACTAGATTCTAGAAGTCCATACTGAGGTAAAAACCAGGGATGTGTTGAAGGTTCATCCCACGAAGACCGCACTAGTAACTACTTATTGAGCACACAATACAATGTGGACATACAGGGTCTTTACCATTTTACTTAGTTTTCATTCCCTTCATATGAGAGCGGTGTTGTTCCCCCACTATTCAGATAAGGAAACTGAGGCATGGCAGAAATGGAGTAACAAAGATAAAAAAGAGGAAGCAAAAAGTCCATGGCCACCTGGGTGGCCGAGAGAATTGGAATCCAACATTATTTGTTACACAAATTTTAAAAACTGCCTAACCTTCATATTAAGGATAGATATGAAAATTTCAGGGTAACATATAATATAAAGTTATACTCTAAGTAATTTAAGTGGTATTTACTTTTGACTAAGTCAAAAAGTAAATGTTCATTTGTTTATACCTGAAACAAATATTTAGTGAGAAACTATTATTTGGTGAGTATTTCGTAGGTCCTCAGAATGTACATATGTGAATCTGGAGATTAGGCAAGAGATCAGAACTAGAAGTGAAATACTCACAAGTCTTCAACACAGTATCTAATGCCTGAGGCATTAAATGCAACCAATGAGGAAATAAATGGGATAAACAAGAGGTTCACGAGCTGACCATCAAAGCTTGTTAATGTGAAGAGGTTAGAAAGAAGATGGGAACCCGAAAAGCAGGCTGAGAGTTGCAACGCGTGAGGTAAAAGGACAGTGTGGACTCTGGGAAGGCAAGCCAGAAACTATTTCAAGGAGGAGAGCATGCTCAACTTAGTCAAACGCTATTGAGAAGTTGAGTTTTTACTGGGCCGAGTTGAATTTGGCAACATACGGGTCATTGTTGAACTTATAATTATTTTCATTGGGGCGATGATTACAAGACCTGCTGGGGGAGACAAGACAAACAAATAAAAATTAAAATAACTCTTTCTTTGAGTTTTCCTATAAGGGAAATCAGTGGGTGGAAGGTAACGATAGGTCAAGGAGGAGTTTTCTGTTTAGGAAACTAGACATCGCAGCATGTTAGTAGATAGGATTGCTGTAGAGAGGAGCAATGGATATTTGTAGAAACAGAGATTAGCTGCAAGTGTGATGCTCCTGAGTAGGTGAGAGGAGATGGGCCTAGCCTAGGGTTTGGCCTCAGATTGGATCCTAGACAGTTAACTTATTGTAATAGACAGAAAGGCATAGCACATATAGTTGGCAATTTTTGTGATGAGAAAATGATGAATATCTTTTCTTACTGTTTTCATTTCACTGTGAAATAAGTTTGTCAGCTGAGTGTCTGGAGAGGGAAATGGTGCTGGCCATTTGAGGAGAGATGTTAAATAGTCCTTTGGAGACTAGGAATGTGGATTGACAGTTGAAGAACAGAAAGGACGGCCAGGCGGTATTTAGGGTGTATTTGGTGAGTAGACAGCCGCAGTGCCGAGGGGTGGGGTGGCATAACTTAATGGTAAATGCCTCAAAGGAGCTGGCTTTTTCTTTTTAGGGGACAAATAGAGAAAAATGGTCTAGATGTGGCTATGAAACTCTAGAAGTCCAGTACCATGAGGGACAGGCCAGAAAAAATAGCCCCTATTTGAAAGTGACGTAGGGTAAGTAATGTCCTCAGAGGTGTCCAGGTCAAATTAAAGCAGGAATGTTAGGAGAAGATCCAGAGAAGAGAAATAGAATGCAGAGAATTTTGGTGATGACAAACTATGATTTCCAAAGTTTATAATCACCTGGGGAAAGTGTGTAGAAATGAGGCTTGGACATTTTGAGATGCCTGAGGTTAGGAAAGACCCAGGGAATGTCGTGATATGCTGTGAGGGTTTCTCATGGGAATGTGTATATTCTATTTATAATGCATTTTCTGGGGCTTCATTCTTGGTCAGTTGATTTTGGTAAGTTGGAGAGTATATACAGGGAAATGGAGTAACAATCACACTGGAATTGTGTGGAGGGCTTGGAATTTCTCCTTACTGTAATTTTTGTTAGTGTCTAGATGACAAAAAATGGTGCATTGATAAACGAAATACTTAACAATTCTTGTAACTTAATAGTAAATATAACAGCAGAAATCAAAGTCAAATAATAAGAATGAATTATAAAATGAAAATAGCAGCATTTTCCTTTTGATGTGATATTATGCTGATATTGTGTGAATGGTTCCTTTATTATTTTATATATGTCTTTCTACAATTAGTATGCATATATTTAGAATCAGTAAAATCATTTGTTTTTTATCTCTGTGTGTATAACTATGCATCCTTTTATTGTATCTGTGCTTTTAATATTGAACTCATAAATTGGCCTGTCAAGAGGCAATATAGACAAAAATAAAGATGAATAAAAAGAATGGAATGATAGTAACATGAAAGGGGGAAAAGGGTTAAATAAAATTATTGAATGCATGTACTACTATTTGTTTATCCACCTGCTAATGGACATCCGGATGATTTCTAATTTGGGACTATTACAAATGAAACTGCTGTGAACAATCACACTCAAATATGCGTGTGCTTTTTTTCTTTAGGTAAATACCTAAGAGTGGCATATCTGGGTCATATGGTTGGAGTATGTTTAACTTTTTAATAAACTGGCAAACTCTTCCAAGAAAATCACAGTACTTTGCATCCCAAACAGCAGTGTTTAAATGCTCCTGTTGCTCCACCTTCTCACCAACACTTGATATTTTTATTTCTTTTAATTTTAGGCAGTCTACTGAATGTGTAGTGGTATCTTCTTGTCATTTCAATTTGTATTTCCCTAATTACTAATGATGTCAAATTTACCTTTATGTGCATACTCACCACCTGTATCTTTTTGTTAGTGAAGGGTCTGGTCACATTTTTTGGCCACTTGAGTTGTTTTTCTTATTATTGGATTGTGTTTTTTGTATATTCCAGATACAGTTCTTTGTTGGGTGTATTTTGCAAATACTGTTCCCTAATCTGTGGCTTATCTTTTATTTATTTTTATTGAGGTATAATTGGCATATAACATTAGGTTAGTTTCAGGTGTACAACATAATGATTTCATATTTTTATGTACTGGAGATGATCACCACAGTAATCTTGGAAACATCTGTCGTCATACATACCTATAAACGTTTTTTCTTGTGATGAGAAATTTCAAGATCTGCTCTTTTAGCGATATTCAATTCAGTATTCTTAAGTATGGCTACCCATGACTTACTTATTTTATAACTGGACATTTGTACCTTTGATTCTCTTCACCCTTTTCACCTACATTCAACTGCTCTCCCCCCACTCAGGAAACCACCAATCTATTTTCTGTATCTATGAGCCTGTTTTTGTTGTTGTTGCTGTTCATTTATTCATCTGTTTGTTTGAGATCATAAAGTACGTTTTTCTCTGTCTCACTTATTTCACTTAGCATAATGCCCTCAAAGTCCATCCATGTTGTCACAAATGGCAAGATTTCCTTCTTTATTACGGCTTAATAACATCTCATTTTGTGTGTGTGTGTGTGTGTGTGTGTGTGTGTGTGTGTGTGTATCACATTTTCTTTATCCATTTGTCCATTGATGGCCACTTAAGATGCTTCTATGCCTTGGCTATTGTAAATAATACAACAATAAATATAGGGATGCATCTATGTACTTTTTAATTTTAACGGTATTTTTTGAAACACAAACGTTCTTACTCATGGTAAAATAGAACTTACCGATTTTCTTCTTTTAGCATTTATATTTCTTGTGTCCTATCTAAGTAATCTTTGCCAAAGCTAAGGTCATAAATATGTTATTCTATATTTTCTTCTGGAATTTTTGTAGTTTTTATTTTTTACATTTCTGTCTATGATTGATTTGAATTAATTTTTGTATGTGGTGTTAGGTGAGATTCAAGGTTCATTTTATTTTACTTTGTATTTGACAATCCAATTATTGTAGCACCAATTGTTGAAAGAGTTATACTTTTTTTCTGTTTCATTGGCACCGTTGTAAAAAAGCAGTTTACTGTGTCAGCATACTTCTGGACTATCTTTTCTGTTTCATTGTTTATTTGTCTATTTTATGTCAGTACTACAATGTCTTGATTACAATGGCTTTATACTAAGTCTTGTAATAATCGAGTATACATCCTCCGCCTTATCCTTCTTTTTTAAAGTTTGTTTTGGCTATATTGGGCCTTGTCAATTTCCATATAAATTTTGGAATCATCTGTCAATTTGTACCAAAAATTACTCTGGGATTTTCCTCTGGATTGTGTTACATTTGTAGATCATTTTGGGGAGAAGCAACATGTTAAAAAACATTGAATCTTCTGATCCAGGAATTTAGCATCTCTCTCTCTCTGTTTAGGTCTTTAGATCCTTTCAATGGTGTTTTACGGTTTTCAGTGTGCAGATATTGCAGGTATTTCATCAGAATATGTGTTGTCCCTAACTATCCATATTTTTATACTCGTCCGAGGACATGCTTATTGATTTTAGAGACATGGGAATTGAGGGAAAAAAGAAAAGGAGAGAAACATTGTTGCAAGAGAGAAACGCCAATTGGTTGCCTCTCATATGTATACCACTAGAAATCTGATCCTTCAATCCAGACATGTACCCTGACCAGGAATTGGACCTGCAACCTTTTGCTTTACAGGACAACGCTCCAACAAACTGAGCCACACTGGCCAGGGCAGTATTTCACATATTTTAGAAGATTTTATTTATTTATTTTTAGAGATTGGGGAAGGGAGGGAGAAAGAGAGGGAGAGAAACATTGATGTACGAGATATGTTGATCAGTTGTCTCTCCCATGCTCCCAGCTGGGGAACTTGCCCA
>PVKM010045657.1:0-11912 GCA_004027735.1 Carollia perspicillata
CCTCCAGGGGCCTCCCTCCCCCGCTGAACCCGCCCACCTCCTCTCCCCTGGCTGCCCCTCCTTCACAAGGTCATACCTCCTCCTTCGAAAGACCTCTGCCATCCTGCAGGGCTGTTCCCTTCCTGCTCACAGACGAGCTCTCAGAAGGACTTGTCCACACTTGCCGCTGCCCTGTCTGCACTCCAAGCACCCATGCCCCGCCCCGGGGTTTCTGAGCCCCTTCTCCTGGCTGCCTGCCCCCCTCCCAGGCTCCTCTCCCACTGCTAGCTCCACCTGCCTCTGTCCTACGTCCTCCTCGTCACTCCGCCCTTTGCTCTCCTGGCGATAGGGTGGCGAGGCTCCTCTGCACAGGTGAGCCCAATTCCAGGGGCCCATCATCTCTTCTGAGACCCCGCTGGTCTCCACAGCACCCCCAGACCCCACTGCCTGGACTTGGCCCCCTCCTCTCTGAGTCTTCATCCTGCCTGCAGCTCCAGAGCCTTTGACATACCTACTCCTCTTCCTCGTCCTGTTCTCAACCCTCAGCTGGGGGCCACCACCCCGGAAGCCTCCTGGCACCTCCTGTGGGTGCCCTGTGTTCACTTCTACCTGAGCCCGGTCCCACCCTCAGGAACCCATGCCCCTCACCGTCATTGCAGCCTGGCCTGTGGTAGGCACTCAGGAACTGGGCAGTCGGGAGCTTCCAGCCTCCACCCCCCGCCCCACGAATGTCCCCTCCTTCCTCTTTTGAGCACTCTTGTCCTCATCTCTAGCTGTCTCAAGCTTCTGGGCCTCAGCCTGGCAGGCAGAGCAGCAGGTGGGGCACGGGAGGTCATCAGGTGGGTTTGGGGGTGGTGGTGGGGCGCTGGTGAGTGGCCTGCACCACCGGCTGCAGCCAGGGCGGGTGGAGCGCCCTGTGCCCGGTGCGGGGGGCAGGTTGGGGCACTCTCTGCAAGGCTGTTGCGCATCCTGAGCCCCTGGGCAGATGCTGAGGCTGCCTGAGGTGCCCCAAAGGTAAAGAGGTTCCACAGCGCTGCCTAATCCCTGACTGCCCTCCCTGAGGGGTCAGGAAGTCATGTGGGCTTAGGGCCTGGGCCTGGGCCAGGGCCTGGGGGAGAAGGAGGTGAAGAACCTTCACTTCCAACTCTCACTAAGATTCAAACCAAAGCTAAAACAGTGCATGAACCCTCCAGCACCACTTGAAATCCAGCTCCTCATTTAGTGGGGATTAAAGTAATTGATGAACTTGTACTTGAGACATAGATTCACATAAATAAAGAGCAATGAGCTCTAAAAATAACACTCACGTTGGTTTTTTTTTCTATAATAAGGTTAAGATCAACATGCAACACACCCCAGGAGGCTCCACATCAAGCAATTAGGAAGCTGCAGAGAATGGGGAAATGAAAATGTTTATTCAAAAATCAATATATTTATCCGAAAAGGGGTTAGAGCGCCACAGGAGGAAAGGCTGGCCCTGCCGCAGCCCCTGCACTGTCCGGGCCCAGGGAGGTTCCGGGCAGTCAGGGGTTAAGATATGGATTTCAACTCGAACTTGAAGGAAGACCCCTGGGTGAGCTTTTCATTGTGTCAAGTAAAAACGTTTTAACAATCAATATAATGGTGTATAAAAGGATCTTCCAAAGACCGAGTCAGCCTATCCACAGCCAGTAGGCTGCCATGAGCAACTGGAGACGTGGGCGGCGAACCCTCCCAGGCTTGCCACTAATGAGGCGGGAGTCTTTGGGTGGTTCTGGAGGCAAGTGGAAACACTCGCTCTCTAAAGAGTTCTAATTGCTTCTGCAGGAACAGATAGTAAAGACCAGGACCTTCCCATCCGCCGAGACAGTAATTGCACCCTCTCCCTGACCCCAAACAGCCCAATGGGTAGACTACGCAGTGACACAGTGACTACAGTAACAGGGGCTCATTCAGCAAACAATGAGCTCCTGCAGGGAGTGGGGGTCAGACTCTGGGCCACCGGGATGACTAGAGACCTCAGGTGGCCCGAGCTTTGCCCGCAGGGAGCTCAGACTCTGATATGGTGGCTTTCAAACATTTTAACGGTGACCTACCAGAAGAAATACGCATTACATTTTGAAAAGTGATCCAGGAGAAAGGAAATACCACGTGAGGGAATGGGGGGGGGGGCCTCTGGCTGGGAAATCAAGGAGGGCTTCTCGGAGGAGGCAGCAGGAGCTGGGCCCTGAAGGGTAGAGCGATGCTTGCCATTTAGATAGGCTGGGTTAGGAAGAGTAATTATATTTGTAGTAGGGCATAAGTTGTATTGTTATTATTAATGTAATAGAGAGTGTTATCCTTCTCAAGGGGCTTTTCCACCTGGAGCTTTACTGGGTCATTCTAACAAATTGTGACCAAGTTAATGGAGACATTAGCTGCATTTTATCAATAGGGAAACCAACAGTCATGGAGGTGAAGGGTTTTGCCCAAGGACCCATAGCTCCACATTCGAGCTCGGGGCTGTCTGGACCCAAGTCCCCTGGAGCCCCCACCAGAGGAAGCACCAGGCTGGGCTCTGCGAAGGGAGGCCGGCACCAAGTCCCAGAGCCGGCTCCGGGCCGGACCTGCCACGGCTCTTTTCCTGTTCTCCATCCCGACCGATTCTTCCTCCCCTTCCCCAGAGCTCCTGCTTCTGGGGCCTCCCAGCCTGTCTGTCCCCTGGGCTCCGAGGGAGGCGCATGAGAGCTGAGTCCTCCCAGAGACCCATCTGGCTCTCCTGAGTCACAACCAGGGGACTCCTATTCCGAGGGGTGGTGGGGCGAGGGGGACTCTCGATCTGGAGAAAAGAGCTTGGTGATTTCAAGCACCCTGCCCAGACTGATGAAAAACTGCTCCTCCCTGAAACCTCCCTGGCTCTCTGCCAATCTAACCCCCGGGGCCGGAGGCCAGGGTGAAAGTCATGTCTTTCTGTTCTCCAAGCACAAGACCTGCTCTATCCCAGCCACCAGGCTGAATTCCCAGTTTCCTCTCTTAGACTTCGCTTCTCTCAAGGAACTTACAATTTAATCAGGAGTCCCTAATAGTACACACATTCTAAATTGCAATCATTTATTGCATCTAGCCTGGGGCTTTTCTGTCTGTTAGAAATATCAGGGTTATTTCCTTCTTTTAAGAGTTTACGTTAAAAAAAAAACAAACTTTACAAATAATGTTTGCTGTTTAATGTTCTCCACCAAAATATCAATCTGCAAAAATAGAAATCCTTTTTTACAATTCATCTTAAGGATGGAGTTCCAGTTTCTTATAATGTAATGAATGCATTGCAGATAATGGCCCGATAGTGCAAATGAAAGGCACATATAATCAAAATGATAATGGAGCGTGTTGCGCTGCTTGTATAATAAAATCCATACCAATATGGAAATCATATCTCAAGGCAACATCCCTCTCTGTGATTTTTGTAATAATTGTACGTGTAAGAGCAGGGCAGCGGAGAGTGGGGAGAACAAAGGCCTTTATTGCTTCATTAGGCAGCTGGCATTCTGCTGGCCTGGCCTGTCAACAGCCATCCCTGGATTTCCAAGGGAAGCTTCTCCCTTTCCTGCAGAAACGATTGACCCTTCCCGTCAGCGCCCTCCTCAGCTCCGAGTCCACGGAGAGTGTGTGACGGCAACGTGGCCCGCACCTTCTGCCTCCCCTGTTGTGAGGTCTCTGGGTTTGGATCACGTGGCAGCCAGGCCCTGGAAGCTCGGTGGCATGGGAGAGGAGGTCTCGGTGGAGCCTCAGGGCTTGATTCTGCCCCACCCCCGAATTCTTGTGTTCTGGCACAGGTCATCCTGCCTCAGTTCACCAAGCCTTTAGTGGGCTCTTCTGGATGCCGGGCACTGTGGGCATGGGGTTGTATCTGGGGGTTCCAAGGGAAATGGGCAGAGGCCTTGGCCACACCGCCTCACATTCCAGATGGGTTAGTGCACACCAATGGGCTTGCACACGTGTGGTACAATTGATAGCTGCGGGGATCGTGGTTTATGCCCTGTCTTGAGTATGACCTTGGCCTTTCTGGGCCACAAAGGTGGCCTGGAGCAGACCCAGGTCCCCAACACCACGTCCACTGCTCTTCCCACTACAGCCAGGGCTTGTCTGTATGCATGCACCCTGGGTGGGAGTAGAGGGGGACAGGGCAGGGGTCTCTAGGGAAGTTCTGAACAGCAGCCTTCAGCATTGGGCTCAGCTGCATCTCAGTGGCTGGCTGGTGGGTTCCCTTGAGGTCTGCCCCTTCCCCCCATGCCCCAGGCCCTTCTCAAGGGTCCTTCTGCTTTGCCTCCTGACCTTGGCTGGCCCTGGTCTGGCCATCCCAGCTTCCATGAGACCCACTTTGTTCTCATTCCTCCTGCCCCTGTCCAGCAATCTGTCCTGCAGGGCCGAAAGGGGTGGTTAGCATGAGCGTCCTCCTGGCCCAGTCTCCAACAGTTGGGCAAGATTGTTCATTGTCCAGGTGGATTCTTCCACAGCCTTTCAGATAGGCACTTGATTATCTCCATTTTATCCACCTAGCTGCTACAAACATCCGTGCACAGGTTTTTGCGTGGACATATGTTTTTGGCTCCTTTGGGTAAATACCCAGGGGCTTGACCGCTGAATTATATGGCAAGAGCATGTTTCGCCTGGTAAGAAACCGCCAAACTGCCTTCCTGAGTGGCTGCACTATTTGCGTCCCCCCAGCAGTGAGAGTCCCTGTTGCCCCCATCCTTACCAGCATTTGGGTGCTGTCAGTGTTCTGCCTCCTGGCCCTTTCAACAGGTGTGTAGCAGCATCTCACTGTGGCTTTCATTTGTGTTTCCCTGATGACGTGGGATGTGGGGCATCTTTCCACGTGCGTATTTGCTGTCTGAATCTGTGGTGAGGCCCGGTGTTGGCTGTTCTGAGTCTCATGCTGGTCCACGCACAGGGTTGGCTGGTATTCACGCAGTGCTGGGGATTTGGTCTGGATGGCCTTGGACCTACAGGTCAAGTTGGGAAGAACTGAGACGCTGACAATGTGGAGTCTTCCTATCCCCCAACATGAGTGTCTTTCTATTTATTTAGTTCTTTGATTTCATCTGTCAGAGTTTTATAGCTTTCCTCACATATACCTGGTACCTATTTTATTAGATCTGTACCTAAGTATTTCATTTTGGGGGATGCTAGTGAACTATGTTCTGAGAAATGTGTCATTGGGCAAACGTTACAGAGTGCACTTACACGAACCTAGACGGCACGGCTTACTACACGCCCAGGCTACGTGGTGCACCACTGTCACACATGTGGTCCATCATCGACCAGAATGTTGTTAAGTGTGCATGGGTGTATCTATAACTAATCCCAGCCCACTTTCATAGAACACCGTGCTGCTTCGTGGGAGGTGTGAGTCCTTTATAATAACAAGATACAGTACGCCCTTCCTTCCCTTGTACCATGGTCATTCATTCCCTTATATAACTGTACATATACGCAGAAGCACATAATCAAATACATTGTCGCTATTATTTTGAACAGACTGTCGCTTGTTAGGAAAAATAAGAAAAAGACACACTAATTGTACTTTCATTTGTCCTTCTTTGACGCTCTTCCGTTCTTGATGCAGATGTGAGTCTCTGGCCCTGTGTTATTTCCCTTCTCTCCGAAGAACTTCTTTTGACATTTCTTGCAAGGCAGGTCTGCTGGCAACCAATTTCCTCCATTTTTCTTTGTTTGAGAAAGTCTTTACTTCTTTTCACTCTTGAAGGGTAATTTCCCAGGGTACAGAATTCTAGGTTGGTGGGTTTTTTCCCTCTCAACACTTTGAGCACATCACTCCGCTCTCTTCTTGTTTGCATGGTTCTGAGAAACTGGATGTAATTCTAATCTGTTGGCGTTTTTGCTGCTCAGTGTTTTCTGAACTTCCTGGTTTTGTGGTTTGGTGCCTGATATTAACTTTAGGGAAATTCTCAGTGATCAGTGCTTCAAACATCGGTCTGTTTCTTTTTCCTTCTGGTAGTCCCATTACGCGTTGCTGCGCCTTTTGTAGCTGTCCCACAGTTCCGGAACAGGCTGTTCTATCTTTTCTTTCAGTCTTTGTTCTCTTCGATCTTCAGTTTTAGAAGTTTCTATTGTCATGTCGTCTAGCTCGGGGATCCTTTCCTCAGTGGTGTGCAATCTACTAACATCCCGGCTAAGGCGTTCTTCGTCTCTGTTACGGTGTTTCTGATCTCTGGCGTTTCCTTTTGGTTCTTTCCTAGGATCGCCATCTCTGCTCGCGTACACTGCCCATCTGTCCTCGCACGCTGTCGACGTTCCCCAGGACAGCCCTGGGCCTAGGAATCATGGCTGCTTTAAAGTGCCAGTCTGATAATCCCCAAATCCCTGCCATGTCTGGTTCTGATGCCTGCTCCGTCTCTTTGAACTATGGCTCCGCCTGTTAGAGTGACTCATAATTTAAAATTGATATTCGGACATGGTGTACTGAGTCAGAGGAACTGCTGGCTGTAAATAGGCTTTCAGTAAGGTGGCAGGGCGGGGCGGGGCGGGGCAGGGCCTTCCAGTGAGCCTTGCTTCTGGAGCGTGAACTTCACGAGGTTTCTGTTTGTTTTTCTCTCCCTGCTTAGGTGGACCAGCAGGGCAGGCTGAACTGGAGTGAGGCAGTTCCCTCCCTGCAGGCCAGCGAGGCTCCCGGCGCGCCCCAGCAGGCGATGCGCACTCCGAGAGCCTGGCCGAGCTCCCGGAGGTGGAGCTGTTGGAGGGGTGGGGCCATCCTCGGACGGGGGCCTCCTGGAACTTTGACTTTCCACCTCGTCCTGGGTCTCCAGCCGTTGGCCAGTAACAGCTCAAGGTTTCCTGCCGGGGCCTGGTTCCCATGGAGACCTGCGATTCTCTGTATCTGCCTGTCGGTCTCTCCAATTTCGGGAGCAGCAGTTTGCCCTTTAACCTCACTTCTCTGACAAATCTAAGAAGAGTTGTTGATAACTCAGTTTCTTTAGCTTTTTACTTGTAAGGATGGAGTGGTGACTTCCAACCTTCACAGACGTGGAACTGGAGGTCCTTCAGGTATTTGTAAAACATGGCATTCTGTCTTTTTTTATTGTAGTAAAATGTTTGTGACTGATTTCACCATTTCAAATGTCCAGCTGGGCAGCTTTCAGTGCACTCACGCTGCTGTGCGACCGTGACCACCGCCGTCTCTGGGACTCTACTGTGCAAAACCGACACTCCGCACTGTGAGTCTCCACTCCCCGTCCCCGTGCCTTCGGCCACCACCGTTCTGTCTTCGGTGTCTGTGAACTTGATTATCTAGGTTCTTCCCATCAGCAGAATCATGCAGTATTTGTCCTTTTGCAACTGGCTTTCTTCTCGTAACGTGGCCGTGTGTTGTAGCAGAGGCCAGAACTCCGCTCCTCTTTAAGGCTGGAATGATGCTCCACTCTAGGTGCACGGCCTGGGGCAAGCCACGTTTACAGGTGCCCACACGGCGAATAATACAGTGGTTAAGAGCCAGGAATACGCGAACAAACTCTGTGTGTAGTCTTGTGTATTTGCTTTGCCCCACCCCGCGCATCACATTTTGTTCATCTGTTCACTGGGCGAGGGAGGAGCCCTGGGTCATTTCTGCCTTTTGACTGTTGCAAGGTCTGAGCCCCTGAATGCACAGATGTCTATTCGAGACCCTGCTTTTAGCTCTTTCGGGGCGGTCCCCAGAAGTGGAATTGCCGGGTCACGTGGAAGTTCTCTGTTTGTTTTCTGAGGACCTGCCAGGCTGTTTTGCAGGGTGGCCATGCAGTTTCACGTTCCCGCCAGCAATGCACAAGGGCTCCAATTTTCCCACCTCTTTGCCAGTGCTTGCTGTTTCTGTTTGTTTGTTTTTTTTTAATTTTATAACAGCCATCCAATTGGGTGTGCAGTGGCCTCTCACTGTGGTCACTTCAGGTCATTAAGGCCCATTCTTGAGCCCAGTTCCCCCAGGGGCTGCTCCTGGCACCCCCTTCCCCAGCCCTGACACTGCCAGGCCCCGCCCCCGGAGCTAGTCTGGACAGAAGGTGCTGGCTCCTCTGACCAGCTTTCATAGGAGCCCCATCTACTGCAACGCAAAGGGGATGAGGGAAGGCCCAGGTGGACACTGTCCCCAGGACTGCCCCCAGCTCTCTCATCAAGAAGTGTGGCTGGCTTTCTGAGTGTCAGCATCCTTGTCCCTGCAGGCATGGTGGCCTTTCTGCTGGTGACTGCATTGTGCAAAACAGCCTATGGATGGACGCCCACAAATCTGAGGGTGTGTTTGGAGGGGTCTGACTTCACAGAGACTATGGAGAAGACTGCAAACTTATTTAGGGGGCCCGTGGGGAGCCCCCCTCAGAAAACTGAGCAGTGAGCCTCTGGAAGAACTAAATCCAGGGTTTGGAGATGCCTGTAACCACTGCTAGAAAAAAAGACCTAACAGTTAGGACATCGTGGCCAGAAAATGTGTTTTCAAATATGAGTGCCGAGTCCACACTCAGGGTGGAGCCGGCAAGCGGCCAACTGGCTGCTTCCCACTGGGCCTCTTGGAGCCTCAGGCAGGTGTTCGAGGCTGTTGAGTGGTGTGGCTTTCATTAGGGAGGCTCCCCAGCAGCCTGAAGTTGGGCTCCACCAGCCCAGTGCTTCCCAAAATGCAATGGATGCACGAGCCACCAGGGATCTTGTTCCAGCGCAGGTTCTAGTTGAGCAGGTTGGGTGGGCATGAGAGTCTGTCACTGACAAGCTCCCAGTGCACGCTGCTGCTGCTGCTGCTGCTGGTAGCTGGCCCACCTCTGAGCCACGAGGACCCGGATGCCCTCTGAGGTGCTCCCTCCCCCCAAAGCCCCTTGGTCCCTCGGGACCTGGCCCTGCACCCACCTCCAAAACTGTTTCTGACTCTCTTCTCCCACAGCCCCGATGAAGAGCTTGGTATTGTGGTTTCTGCTGCCGCCGCCACTCACCTGCTTCGTCGAGGACCTTTTTGTTTAATTGCATCAAGCTTTGCTCCCCAAGGACATGGTGTGTCTCCCCAATCCTCTGCATCCCGTAGCACACCTGGTGCAGGGCAGGGCGCGTGATGTGCTTTCCACTCAGTTTGTTGAAGGAATAGTAACAGCAGCCCCTTGTCTGCATGAAGACTTTACACTTCGCCAGCCCCTCAAGTCACTATCCACCACTTCCTTTCCAAGGGAGCAAACGGCTCCTCCCGGCCTCTGCACTCGGTGTGAATTTCCTAGTTTGCATCATCACAGTGATCCCGTGAGCTACCTGCCTGCAAGGGGGAGGTATTGTTTGGACAAGTGTTAAATGCGCTGCCCAGCAGATGATGGCAGGACTGGGATCTGCCCCCAGGGTGCTGCCACCACCACGTGGAGGAGGGCTGGTAGCGTTTCTGAGTTCCAGCTCTCTGGAGCCCCTGACAGCCAGTCCCCCGCCCCGGCTAGTGCCATAGCACAGCTGACCATGACACCCGTAGAGGAGCGGAGCGCCTTTCCTGTCCTCAGCACTGCAGGCCCTTGCCCTGCAGAGCAGAGCTCAGAGGAGTGGACTCTGGTCCTGGCTGCATCCTCCTGACTGTGGGACTGCATGCCAGGCACCAACCCACTGAGCTCTGGTTTCCTCTTCTGGAAAGTGGGGCCGTGCCGCCACGGCTGGGTGGCTCAGTTGGTTAGAGCATCGCCTTGCACGCCAAAGGGTTGTGGGTTTGGTCCCCGGTCACGACGTGCACGGGAGGCAACCCATCCCTGTTTCTCTCTCACATCACGTCTCTCTCTCCGCCTTCCTCTCTCTCTAAAATCAGTAAAAGCACATCCTTGGGTGAGGGGTAAAATTGTTTTAAAAAGTGGGGCCACACTGTGTGCCCAGCCGAGGCCCCGGTGGCTGCCAGGAGCCCACACCGGCAGTTCAGTGTGGAAATGCTTCGTGCATTATGAAGAGACAGGCGTGCTCCTTATTAATCAAGGCCGTGCGTGGTAAAACAGACTTGCTTCTTCATCTTTAAAGTCGGGGTGCCTACACAGAGGCACTCTCACGGGCAGGGTCCTTTCAGCCGTTTGTCTTGCCATGTGAAAAACCAGGGGGCGAACCGCCGTGCCCGCCAGCCACCAGCAGGCTCCTCGAAGTTTGGGAAGCTGATTTCCTTTGTCAGCCTGATGTCTCCCCGGGGTTAGCTGGAGTCATCCAGCATCAGGATGGCAGCTTCGAGTTAAAAGTTAATTATTCTTCTTTATTCTATTGAGGACACTTAATTTTTTTAGGGATTTACTCTTCTTTGTAATTATAGCTGTGGTGATTAGAATGTCGTGTGCGCTGTACCGCAGATTTTTTTAAACATGATTTATCCCCATCGCTGATGGAAAACTCTTCCTTTCTAAGTTTTTATCCCCGTTTCTGTGATGGTGTGTGGGGACTCCGGCCGGGCCCCGTGCCTCCGTGGGGGCCGTTAGAGTCGCTGTGCACATATATAATTAAGGAATTTCAAAACACAAATTACCGCCTTTGGGGCCAATAGCCAGCTCTGTTACCATCGATCATGTCAGCTCTCGAGACAGCTCTGTGTGTGTTTGGTAAAGTAAATTAACACACAGCTTTGCTTAAAATAATGCTCGGATGTGATGTAGCAAGAAGCAGGAAAAACAAACAATAAAGGGACCCAGGGCGGTGAAATCGCATATTGGAATGAGGAGGAAAGGAGGCACAAAGCTGGCTGAACCGGGGCTGGGAGCGCCCTCCTGTCCCCTGTCTTTGGGCCCAGCTTCTGCTGGGTTCGCATCACCTCTGAGCAGACCCGGGCTTGGGAGGGACCTCCGGAGCCTCGGCTAAAGCGCGTCTTCTGTCCTCTGGATGCTTGTTATGGTAGCGACAACGGAGCGGCACTTCAGAGTCTGGGAAACAGGAGGGAGGTCCCCTGTCACCACTGTCAGTGCCGCCGCTGAAGAGGCGCCAGCCGGGTGGGAGGCCTGCCCCTGTGGGCTTTTATGTCCACGCTGGGACTCGTGGCCTGGGAAGCCTGCTTCTGGTTTTGAAAGTTGGTCCCTTCCCAACATTATAGCATTAATTTTTTTTTTTGGCCATCAATAAAACCATGTTGAGGGCTAATAGTAATGCTTTAAAAATACAATCGTCCTTCGGAGCCCCGTTAACAGAAGCAAATTCTTTAAAACAGATGTGTTTGTGGACTAGGCAGTAGCTGCTTGGATGGTGTGGAAGTTTCCATGTCTCCTAAGAAGGAAATGAGACGAGGGATCTTCACCCAAAGGCAGCCGTTGCCGTGCTTCCCAGCCAGAGCCCCCAGTGACGCTCTGGCGTGTCTTTGTAGACCTGCTCCGTGCGTGGTTTGTACGCAAAGCTGAGTCTTTCAAAATGCAAACTGGATGTAATACTTGCCCCCTTTTTTCTCATTCACTCCACTCTTCTAATGCTTTGCCCAAATCAGAGAATATTTACACACGTGATTTTTAATGCCTGGGGCAGATTCTGTCACTCAGCAGAGACCATTATTTCTGTGGCGTTTTCATTACTCATAACGATTTTCTTTTGTTTTCTGGGCTTTTTTTGGGCTTTTTCTTTTTCCTATCGAGACTGATGCTTCCACGAACGTCCTCCTGTGTGCACCTTTGTCCATGTCTGCTGTGATTTCTGTAAGATAAATTCTGAGAAATGGGACTGCAGTGTCAAAAGTTATGCACATGGACATTACCACTTACTGCTCTTAAAAATAGCATTTTCCTGGTAAAAGTAGCAAATTGCTTTAAGACAACTCTGCTACACATGTTGTAGTATTCTCAGCAAAAAGGGCACCAGCCCCTCCCCCAGGAGACAAAGGGACCCAGAGCCACAGCTCCTGGGGGAGGCAGCCGCAGGCAGTCCTCGGTAGGGGACCGATTCTCATCTGCCGGAGGTGGCTGGGTTTGGAGCTGTAGCACTGGGCTGCAGTAGCACTGTGGCTAGAAGCACGATCCCAGAAGGTT
>PVKM010045658.1:0-11916 GCA_004027735.1 Carollia perspicillata
TAAATATCTGTTGTTAATTAGGTTATTTCTTGAAATAACTTTTTTGTTCCTTTTTTAAAGGTTTCAACTTCTGATCAGTTTGGAGCCTGATTATATGAGCGCATACTATATTTGTTTGATTTTATGCATTCTACTAACAAAGGCAAAAGACAATACTAATGAATTCTGTCTCATACACACAGCACATGAAATATAGGGTTGATTGGATGATAGTTTTATTTTAGTTCTTTAATAACTAATGTTCAATTGCAAGTTTACAATAGCTATGTTTATATTAAAATATGTTAGCAGTTTGTTCTCTTAGTAGTTTAATATGCCCATAAATTCTTACTTTTCCTGAACCCATAATAAGTAAACTCTTTAGGTTATACAAAGGTAGAGTGACCCGATGGACTGTGTCACACACCTAATTGTCATCACACACATTTTCAGGGATCACTGGAGTTGTCTCATTTTAGAAAAACGAACCTGATGATAGTTTTAGATGTTGAAGAAATGATAGAAAATAGAGGATCCTTGCTTGAATTTTTGTTAAGTCAAAGGAGTAAACACCAGTTTTAAAATATATCAAGGAAAATTAAATAGAAACTGATTCTGTATATTTAATATAAAAACTCATATTTATTATTGGCACTTGATAATTTAATTTACAGGTATATTCTGACTTCCCAGTTTTAAGAGCAGTACTTAAGTTAATTAAATACATTGTTCTTTTCTTCAACTTTTTCAGACCAAAGCACTCAAACAAACAACACCAAGAACACTTTGTATCAATAATAGCAATGGCAATTTTGAGAAGAAATACTTGTCAAATAGTCATCCGCGTTAAAGAGATTTCAGCAGCTCAAGGCAATCTCTGTATAATAACATGCAGCATAAACGTCAGTGGGCCTCGGAGCTGACGGGATGGATGCCGTACTCAGTTCCAAACCTCTGTTCACAGCGTCTGCGTGCCCAGGCCTCATCAGTTCTGATGGGCTTTCTAGTTCGCAGGTGCACTGTATTTTATTTAGAGCAGTGCCCGAGTTTCTCCTTCCTTCCACCATCTCCTCACTTGCACCTTGAGTTCCTTCAGCCCCGTGCCTGGATACCTTCCGTGGGAATCCACTGTGAGTCCTTTGTCCTTGCCCTGGGCCGGTCTGGTTACCCAGAAAGGCCAAGCCGCTCGCCCAGGGAGCCACCCGGAAACCCTCCTTCCGAACTGGATGCCGTCTGTAATTCCCTCCCACCAGGAGACGGTCACTTCAGACTGTTCGCCTGGAGGTCATTCAGAAGATTTAAATACATGTTTGATTTGAGGAACCTGGGGTAGGAGTCCTTTTCCATAAGAGTATACACAATTTTTTGGGCTTCATCAAAACATGTGGGGGTTGGAGCCTTAATCTTCTTGGCTGTGGATTCTCGAGTGCGAAAGTCAATATTGATCTGAAAAGGAAATCCTTGTTAGTTAATACACACTTCCGACTTACTGCGTATTTTGACATTACTGCGGTTTTTTTTGAAGCACCTCGAGATAGTGCCTTTAAGCCCTCACTTAAATCAGTTCTGTCCTGAATGCCTATTCTAAACCAAATCTCTGCTAAGTGTGAAGGAGTTAAAATGAGATGTTGCAGGGAAGTCTCTGGGCCAAAGTAGCTCATGGTGTGGTTGGGCAATGCAGAAGAGGCACCCGTGAAAAATTTAAATACCCAGGCAAGACGACACGCGCCCCAGTAAAAAGCGATGTGGACATTTAAGATTCACAGGGAGAGAGGTGCTTCGTGTGGCTCTATTTGCTTGCACCAAAAGAATTGAACTGGAAGGTAGACACTACTCCTAACTGGAAATATTTTGCTGCTGCCTCATATGTATTACACTCATCTCTGTTTTTAAATCCTCATCCAAGATGAGCTAGCTCCTGAAGGACTTTCTGGCATGCAGTTCTGACCCACAACCCAGGACTCTCTCTACCCCGGGCCCAGCACATGAGCTAGTCCGGCAAGATCTGTCTTTCATTCAGTCTGGTCACCGGTACAGACAGTTAGACCAGCACTGCGCTGAACTAGGGGAGTGCACCCACACACCCACACACTCAGCGATGCAGTCTGGACACTCCAGAAGGACCTCACCTTGCTGGGTGTGTGCACGGGCTAATGGTAATGAGCGTGATACTCACTTGCTTAGCAGCGTCGGAATGCACAAATGCCTTGTATATTGTCTCTGCTTTGCAGTGCAGAAGGTCAGACTGTGTCTTTTTATAGTCTTCACAAGCCAGCCAGAACTCAATATTCTCCTCACTGAACTCAGACTTTAGGAAACTTCCAAAAACATCTTGACCAGCTGAAAAAAAAAAGAGTGAGGGGGTGAGATACTTACATTAATTGAGCCCATAAAGGAATAACTCAAAGAAGACATTTGCAAGAAAATACCATCGCCTTCCTTATGTACAAAGGTGAGAAAGGGCTCACCTTTGAGAGGTACCACCTTTTGAGAGGTAGCCGTGTCATGCTTTGTAGAGGTGGAAAGGCCCCAGCAGCTCCTTCACTTTTAGTTTGTCTGGGGCCAGACACGATCGTCTACAGTCCCTTAGCTGCTTAGTGGTGGCAACAGAACTGAACTTGGCTTCTATCTGCTCAGTAACTGAAAATTCTGTCCTACCGGTTGCAAAGCAGTCTCTTCTCTTATAGAGCACCCTAGGGAGCCAAACATTGACAAAGGACATTAACACCACGTTAAGCACTAACGTAGCATTTCTCCAACCGATTTGTTATCAGTCAGGACATGTGAGGCCTGTGTATTGTCAGCGCTGTGTGATGTACTGATTGTATTTGCCGGTGTTATTAAGACTTTCGAAAGGGCCGTTCCTATGTCATTTATCTGTTTGTAAACTACTTTCCTGACAAGTCCCCTTAAGGTGCTGTGGGGAGAAGAGCACCTTACACTCTGGAGACAAACGTGTCACCTGCAACTCTGGACAAGTCCTGATCCCATAGAATTGCAGGGGCCTCAGGGAGGGCAGGGCGAGCTGGTTAAGTTCTTTACCGTCCCGCATCAGAGATGCACCTCGAGGCGCTGTGTCTGAAAATCTTCGTTACCGTGTCTGTGGTGTTACACCCGTCATGTCACATGTAATGCAGTTTCATACCGCGTGTCTCAACTGCCCTCGGGGCCTGTGTGTGGGTGTTTGAGTCCTTGGCTGTGCTCAGATGCCTGCCACAGGCCAGCGGGCTGAATGGGTGACTCAGTGTTGCATGAATGAGAAACAGCGACCTGCATAAATGACTCCTCCTCACAAAAATGCACCCTTTAGGCAGCGTTCAGAACAGCTGTTCACAGGTGGAGAGGTTGGGTTTACTCTGAAAGACTCTACCCCTCAGAGCCCCAGCGTACTTTTACATTTTGCGCCTGTGACGCCCCACCCCCGGGAACTTCTCATTGTCTTGGTGCCTTTGTCTGTGACTGGGCTGAGTGCCAAGTGGTGGCTACATGACAGCGAGGCACCGTGTGCCGAAACTGCCAGTGGCTGCGGCAGAAGCGGGCGGAGCGCAGCGTTTCCCACCCCTCCCCAGACTCCTGCATCCCAGCGAAGCCGCTCGTTCAGTCTGGCGGTGTGCTCAGCTAAACCCAGACACCGCCAGCAGTTAACTTCCACTTACTTCGGGTGGCAAGGAGTTTTTCCAGAGACTGAGACCACTGCATAACTTCGTCAGCGGAGAGTCTGCAGGGCAGGAGATTTATATAAATTAGTAAAGTACATATTTTTATAAGCACAAGTGGACTCAGAATGCCTGCTGTGTTCTGATAATTTCACAAACTACGACGCTAGTCCTAGTAAACTTCATTAAAATGTATAAGAAAACAAAATTTCCCTTAGAATTACTGCTGAAATAACATTTCCTATAGAATCGCCATATGACAATATCTGCCAATAAAATGTGAAAAAGCCTAAGGACAGATGCTCCAACAGTAGCATAAGGAATAGCAAATATGTGCGCCCACGCGGTGGTGTTCAGTTTACACTGGTACTGACGTGCTCGTCTCCTTAGGCTTCTCACATAAAATCAACGAGTCCACTACGCACAGCGTTAAGTGCAGGAATACAGAGGGGATGCTTAGACCACTTCTATCCCGACAGCTCAGTGTTTAGTGTACGTACATGTCCTTGGACTTGGAAGGCTTCATTCCAGACTCCAGGTGCGGGATCATAGACCTCAGGTACGCTTTCACATCCATTCCGCTGCAAAAGACGCAAAAGTGAGCATCCCTCCTTCCTCAGCAGAATACATGTCATTAAAATAAAATAAAATGAAATAAAATAAAGAACAGTCTGAAATAAACTCCTCCAAGGCACAAGGCAATCATAAAACTAGCTGTTGCAACACATTAAATTAAGATTGAGCCAGTTTAAGTCTGGAAAAACGCCCCCCGGTTTACTGCCCAGCCATGATTAATTTTTAAAAAATGCACCAGAATGTATGTAGAACTCCCAACAGGTGACTGTTCCGACCTAGGCACACGAAGTGCTCCTGCCCTCCCATTTCCTCTCCCTCCCTCTGCCGTGAAGGATAATCTCAGCCCCGATTCGCCCAGCGAGGCACCCACCGAAGGAACTTACAAGGTCTTTGGCCTCCTCTTGTGCACTTTATCATCAAGAAGCGAATGGTCAGTTCCTTTCAGGTCCTTGGGAGCTGCAGAGAAGAACATTCCTGGCATGTTGTCTAGCCTTGGCGTGGAGACGGCTGCTCCTCGCATGGGCCTCTCAGAGTGACTGTCTGCTGGGCGCCGCGTCCGCTGCTTTATATGGTGACGGCGAACAGGCTCGTGCTGTTCAGCGAGACTGTTTGTCAAGTGATGTTGCCACAGACACTGGAAGTTCCCCTTTCGCGCCTGGTCGTGACGTGTTATCTTGAAAAAAAAAAAAGCATGCAGTGATGTTTTGTGGTTGAAACTTAACCAAGTGAGACTAGGTGGCTTGATTAGAAAGAAAAGCACACAGAGACTGCGCATTTAAGGCATTAGCAGCATCCGTGTTGGGTTCTGCGGGACGCCAGCGTCTTCATAAAAACGGCATGTTTCAGTCAGATTCTCATTTGGCACATTTATTGTGTCACACAGGCACCCAGTAGTGGAGATGTGTCCCCTGACGCTCTGGCTAGTTCTTGCCTACAGAACTCCTCTGATCACAGTATTTTACAAAGAGCTCTTTTTTTCCTCTTTCAGGAAGCAGTGTAAAGTAAACAGATCTTCTCTTGTTTGACTCTTGGTGCCTGTATCTGGTAGAGAGGAGAGTTATGAGAGGTTACCTTAACTTTTCCCCACTGCAGGCCCCTTCCTTGCTTCCATGGCAGGACACTTCCATGTGAGGGTTTTCCCAGGTGTGCGCTAGACCTTTTACTGGTGATACGTAAGATGCTTTGCAGGGGCGCGTGGAAGTTCATATGTATTAGGGCTGTGGATATCCTATCATACTAGTTTTCTGTATATTTCTGCTTAGGATAAGAATAAAATAAAATTTAAAAAACTACAAACAAGTAAAAGTATAGTTAACAAAAAATGCAAATATACTGATAGTGAAGAAATGCATTATGTCAGAGGAAAAAAACTACTCATGGTAAAAGAAGAGTGTATTTGGACAGGCCGATAATGTACACATCTTCCAAATTTTGGCAGCCTCTCTGGAGATTGAAGTCCACCTTTAATTAAGATGAAGGATGTTTTTTAATCCGAAGGAATTAGGTGACCAATCACAGATCAGGGTAGAGGGCCCTGCAGGCACTCACGGGGTTGACACACGGACCGTGGTTTACCTACAGAGAACCCAGTTTAACAAAACCTCCTGTAGGTTTTGCCCGTGAAAAAGACAAGACGATTTTGACTGAGAGAGGCTTCCGCTGGTATTGAGTAAACCTGACAGAAGGCAAGAGGGCGTGTCTTTTCCTCACTTGGTTCTATCTTCAGGAGACCAAATATGTAAAGGAATCACATGGTATCTCAAAATGGACCTCCTTCCCAGCCATGACCTTGTATTTTAAGTCGCAAGTGCGATTTGATGTTTGACAGGTGACATCGTGACGCGTGGAGAAAGACAACTGGTGAGGTGACCTGGCCATGTTATGGCCCAAACAGAACTGATGGGACTCAAAGTCATTGCCATGAAGAACTTGTTTGTGTATTTTTTTGTGATTCAGTCCATACTTAACTTTTTTTGTTAAAATCTTGAGCATTGCTCATGATCGTTTATCTAGCAACTTCTCATTCCTCTAGATAATTGTGGGTAGGTTAGAGAAGACATGATTTGCTGTTTATCTGGAATGGCCCACCACTGTTGGTATCATCCTTGCATACTGATGATTTCCGAAGTGTGTCTCTGCAACTGGAATCCCTTTGGTTGGTAAGAAGCAGGGCAGGGCGCACAACAGTCGCCGCAGCAAAGGTGAGGCAGCCACGTGAGTTAGGGTGGTGTGGGGTCAAGGGTAAACAGGGTCCTTAAATTGGTCAGTGCAGATCTCCTGAGAGCCCTTCACATGTGAAGACACATCTGTCAGCGTCTAAAAGGAGGGCAGAATACGCAGCAGTTTCCCAACATTTCTGAGACTGGAACACTCGTCAGGGAGGGAAGATTGTGTGCGGACAATGTTCCCTTGTCACCACATTGGGAAACTCGGGTCTGCCGAGAGATCAATACCCACCTCTCAATGCCTTTAAACCTCCAACACTCTGCTGCCTCAATATAAGCTTTTGAACTCGAGCATTTGCAAGCAAACACAATTGCATGCTTCCAAGCCCCAACAGAGGATTCAACTCTGTGTGGAGCAGGTCCACCTGAAATTCCTGTATCACATTTGGCTGTAGAAGCCACCTCAGTGGCACGGTAACATAGCTCTTCTCACAAAGGCTGCTTGCTAGGACATGCAAAGCTGTCTGTACCGGAGCTAGGCAAATCTGGGGAAGCTGTATTTGCAGGGGTGGATGAGCCCATGACAGGGCATTAACAAAGGCCTTTCATACAGAAGGTCCCAGTCCGGCTCCACTTTGTGGAATCCATGAAGAAAAGACTAATGATCAAATAGTCACTTCACTGAGTCAGTGACTTTGGTTGACACTGTAGAGGGTTTGGTAAAGGCCAATAGAACAGACAGTAACTCTCACAAACATAACCTGGTTTGTGCATTTCCTCTGTGAAATCGTGCTGAAGTAACTAGGTGAGAGTATTAAGGAAATGGGGTACTTCATGTGGCCTTAGTGTCATCATTTTATTTAAAAATAATGCACGTTATTTTTAGAGCAGTTCTTAGGTTCGTATCAAAATTGAGCAGGAAGTACAGAGAGTTCCCACCTAGTCTCGCCACCCCAGCCTCGCCCCCCATCCACATCCCCCCCGGTGTGGGCTGTGTGCCACAGCCGGCCACAACCCTGCACCGGCCCATCGCCATCGCCCGAGGGCCTGAGTTTACACGAGGACTCACTCTCAGTGTTGTACATCCTATGGGTTTTGACAAATGCGTAATTGATGATGCGTGTCCGCCATTATAGTATCACACAGAATAGTCTCCCTGCCCCCAAATCTTAGTGTTATAGTTTAAAATGTCTAGGAGATTAGTTCAGTGAAACATTTCAGCTTGTGGCTATTCATTGGATGGGGAAAACTTTAATCTTTGCTGAGTCGATTTTACATTTTGGTTCTAGCCCCTCCAACCGCCCGAATCCCATTTGGGAATGCTTTGTTTTGCTGAATGACATTTTCATCCATAATGTTGATTAAAATGATGTCGGGCCTCCATAATGCTGCTGAAATTTTGTTGAGGACATTAGGAATTTGCGGGGAAAAGGAGAGTAATGAGTACAAAATTGTATCTTTTAAAAAAATAGTGGCTTGCAGTTTTTATGTTTTTATTCTATCTATTGGGGAAGTATTGGTTCATAACATTACACTGCAAGTGAGCCACTCTGTAATGTGGCACCTGGGTGCCCTTGTGCGATCGCCACCCGCGATCTGTTCTCCTTCCGCCACCGTGCATTAAAGTGACCCCTTCGCTCTCCTTGTCATCCCCTCCTCTCCGTCCCCTCTGACAGTCACCGTTCTGTCATCTGCATCTATGTGTTTGTCTTTTGTTTGTATCTTATTTGTTCAAATTGTTACTTTGAGTTTTATATCCCACAAATGAGTGAAATCATAGGGTTCTTGTCCTTTTCCATATGACTTATTTTACTTGACATACTACTCTCAAGATCCATTCATGATGTTGCAAATGACACTATTTCACCTTTTTTATGTCTGGGTAGTATTCCATTGTGTGTATATATATATTCTGCATATTCTTTATCTGTTCATCTGTCAAAGGACTCTTAGGTTGTTTTCCTATCTTGGATACGGTGAATAACGCTTCCGTGAACATAGGGGTGCATATATCTTTACGAGTAGGTGTTTTCAAATTATTTGGGCAGCTACCCAGAAGAGGAATTGCTGGGCTATGTGGCAGCTCATTCTTCATTTGTTTTGGATGAACCTTCATACGGTTTTCCGCAGAAGCTGCCCCAATTTGCTTTCCCTCCCACAGTGGTGCACGAGGGCTCCCTTTTCCCCGTGTCCTCTCCAAAACCTGTTCTTTGCTACCTTACTGGGAATGTCCATTCTAACAGGCGTGAAGTGATATCTCCTTATGGTTTTGATTTGCATTACCCTTATAGTTCGTGAAGTTGAGCATCCTTCCTATACCTGTTGTCCATCTGTGTGTCTTTTTTGGGAAAATTGTCTCTTCAGGTTCTCTGCCCACAAGATTGTGTCTTAAAAGCATTCATAAAAATATACTTATACGGTAAGAATCAATTACAGAAACGAATTTTAACCCTTAGAGACAAAACGTCTTGACTGAACCCCCTTTATTTGCAGACCTGCAATGTGTCAGATGTGGGTACTGCAGATCGGAAGGCGAGCGGGTCTCTGTCCTAAGGGACTCCCACCAGAGAGGGATGTACGGGGAGTGGCTAGCTCTGCAGCGCTGCTGGCATTTACTAGAGAATCAACATGGATTTGCTCTCTGCCTGCTTCTGCTTTTGAGATCGACACCCCTTGGAAAGCAGAAGACACTGCAACAAGGGAGGGTGGTCTTCAGCAAGTAGAGACCTCCTAACACGCACAAGAACTGTGGGAAGATGGACCCTGTATGTAACCAGGAATCTCTGCAGAGTTTAACAGGGGCCCCAGAAGACTTCCTTAAATTAACATAGCCACCCAACACTGTTTCAGTGACATTTCAGAGAGTTTGTTTGAGAATTTTCAGCAAAGATGCATTTGAGAGGCCTTTTCTCCCTGTCCAGGTAGAGTGTTGGTGGGGACCCTGGTGGGGACACTGGTGCTGACTGTATATGATTTACGAATAAAAGGATGACAGATTTTAGACTTGCTTATGATTTTATTTTCTAAAGGAAGAAGTCAGCTAATAGGTTTTAGGAAGACAAGATATTTTCGACTTCCTGCAATGAAATGATCTCAGTAGATGCACACTGAACAAGATAAGAATCTAGTTTCTTTTTCTCATGCTGTTCTCAGCTACTTATAGTCAGCACGAACAGCCTCTTTCTATAATTCAAGAGATTATAAGAAAATCAACCTTCAGTGAACTGGGTTCTTGTGATTCTATAAACCTATTCACCCTAGAATTCATCTTACCAGTGAATTTCCCATTAATAGGCCCATCTTCGAAGTTATTCTTGAAAGTACTAAAGAAGTCTTTGATTAATAATATTCTCTCTGATGTACTTCTCCTTACTGGAATCATTTTCATTTATGATCACTTCATGATTTATTATCATTTCAGCAAGAGAGAATAGTCGTGGCAGACTCTATTTGACTGTGCTTTGCAAATAAAATTTAGTGAGCCCTGAAGCAAGTGTCTTATTCCCAAGTTGAAACATGGGAAACTCTGCTATGGGAACATTGATGCATTATTTGCATCTAGACAGGGATGTTCGGTTATATAACCCAGGACGTAACATGCAGAAGCAAAGGTCAGCACACAGAGGCAATATGTAAAAGAAAGTATATTTTAAAGATCAGGGAACAACTTCAATCAATGACTGTTTTAAGGTTTTCCTGCTATATGAAATGAAAGTGGAGCATTCTGGGAAACCTTTGGTAAGCCGAAATAGGGCAAAGCAAAGAGACTTCTTAGGACACATGTTGCTAACAGATGCACAGAATAAATTGAGAACAAGCACAGATGTTCACAGGCACAGTTCACAGGCGCAGTTTGCAGCCGTGGGGCTGGATGCTGAGATGCTGAGTGTCGTTTCTGGGGAAGGGGCTTGGCGGGGACACTCTCGCTGCTGGGGTGCGCTGTCCGTGCAATGGCTCCCTGCAAAACAGATGCCGCACACTCTTTCTGCCTTATTTTCCCCCCATAGTGAAAACCCTCAATGTCTCTCAGTTAGAGGAAACAGGTACTGGTGAAGGCCTCTCCTAAAGCCAGCGTTTGAAAAGCAGGATGTACCTGGAAGACGATTCCAGTGACTTGCCTTTATGTTCACCGTCAGAGGCATTCACATACTTGCTTTGTTTTTCCCCGTTCTGTGATTTCCCTAGAAGCATCCGTCAAGGTTGGCTGACCTGCTTCGTTCTTCCCAGAGACATGCCCAGAGACACTTGTTTCTCATGAGGACAGCGGCTCTTTCTTCATGCCCTCTTTAATGGTTTGCTGTTGTGCTTATTTCCATATTTGTGTCTTTAATCCAGTATTGATGTCAGACCCACTGGGTATCTACTGCATAAGAAACATCATACTCTAGAAGTAGTCATGCTCACCCTGCTTGAGTAAGCACCTGCGTGTCACAAGCTGGTGGTCACCTTAGGGTGAGTTTACCGTCACTGTGGGTGCCAGCCGTGTCTGTGATATGCCACTGCTTCCTGTCTGCTCTGTCCTTTTCTAAGAGGCTCAATTTATTATCACATGTTCTATGTTTTAGTTAGACAAAAGGCTTCGAGTCCACTGAATGCTAGGGACATTTCAAAGGAGTGTGGGTTCATTGCCAAGCTATAACTTTGGCCTGTTCTGGGAGTTGGGTCAAATCTGCCAACTTCTTGTGACTCTTCTGTGTAGAAGTCAAACAGGATCAGTCAGCAACTTGCAGCTGGGACAGCTGCTTTCGAGATCCTACAGTGATCAAAACTAGACCCAGAAAATTTAGGTGGAATTTCTTTTTTTTTTTTAAAGATTTTATTTATTTATCTTTAGAGGGGAAGGGAAGGAGAGAGGGAGAGAAATATCAGTGTATGGTTGCCTCTCCTGCATCCCTTGCTGGGAACTGGCCTGCAACCCAGGCATGTGCCCTGACTGGGAATCGAACCGAGATTGTTTGGTTCACAGGCCCGTGCTCAATCCACTGAGCTATGCCAGCCAGGGCTTAGGTGGAATTTCTTATAGGTGGTATGTTTTTCATTTTTATTTCTATGCAGGAGCCCTTTACTTAGGCTCCCTCCCAAAGCTCCCGGAATTCGACAACCCACGTGCTCCAAACACAGGCCCCTCGGGCCTTGCACCCCAGCTCTCCCCGGGCCGACCTCCCAGGCTGTTCCTTTCTCCATCGACATCTACCTGTCCTGGGCCTCCTTCTCTCTCAGCCCGTGTGTTTCTGTGCACTGACATGTTTAACAAAGGCACGAACGTGTGTCCAGATGTTCATAATGTGGAAGTGTCACAGGCTGTCTCTGCGAACCCCAACCTGATTTCCTTGCCGTCTGCTTGTTAGCTCCTCCTGGCCGGAAGTCTCCTTTGCTCCCAGGGGCAGGCTTTCCCTAGCCCTGACTTCCGAGGCAGTCTGTGACCAGGCTGGAAAGAGCTCAGTTCCTTCAGTGCGGACTAAGGGGGGTGGGAAGCTCTGTGGTAGAGCCCGCGGAGACCAGGTTTGCATGGTTTGAAGTGCTGGCAACTCCACTTTGAA
>PVKM010045659.1:0-11894 GCA_004027735.1 Carollia perspicillata
CTTTACCTGTATTCCTATGCAAAACTAACCCAAGAAAAGCCCATTGAGGAAAAGGCTCTTGGTCCTTCTCCTTTGAGAGATCAGCCACCTTTCCTCCCCAGGCAGATCATGTCTTGGTAGACTTATACTTATCTGCAGTGGACTGGGGGCTCTGTGGGCAAAGCTCCCCGAGAGCTGGACAAATGTCCAGAGGAGTGTGCCCTTCAGAAACACACCCAAGCTTGCATCATAAATGACGGAAACAAAGAAAAGTCTTACACCCAGATACAGAGACGAGAGAACAAGAACACTGAGCTGGGAATGAAGAGATTCTGTATGCTAGACTCATCTCCACCAGTGTTTTTCTTTTCTTTTTAAAAAGATTTTATTTATTTATTTTTAGAGAGAGGGGAAGCGAGAGAGGGAGAGGGAGAGGGAGAAAGAGAGGGAGAGAAACACCAATGGGGACCTGGCCTGCAACCCAGGCATGTGCCCTGACTGGGAATCGAACCAGTGACCCTTTGGTTCACAGGCCAGCACTCAATCCACTGAACCACACCAGCCGGGGCTCCACCAGCGGTTTTCATATAAAACCTGGACAAGTCACACCATTCCCTAGACCTCAATTTCCCTATTTGAAATCTAGAACTTAGTCTCAGAATTCCCTTTCAAGTCAAAGATTGTTCTGAATCCCACACTTCCTCTGGTTTCTATGATACACTTCTTCCACACTACAATCCCTTGCTAGTCTACCCTAAGCCTCCTTCGATGGATTCTACTCTCTCCCTGTGTTATCTCCCAGGGTTTTAGACCTCCTCTGTTGCCCTCTGTGTCTCTCTCAGTAGTCCCTTCCACTCTCGGTTTTCAACTACCACTAATACACTGAGTTCTTTGAGAGTTTTAGTATCCATGTAACACCAATACCTAGAGCAATCCTGGGCACAGATGTAGCATGTAATAATACATGTCCGCTGAATAAATGAGTCTATGAGAAAATGAGTTTTCACTGCAAAACCAAAATGCATATACAATGCTAAAACAATTGACAGTGAAAGAAAACCTAATATCTAAAACAACCATGAAAATGAATATCCACCACAATTTAAAATCTCAAGCAAATTTAAATAACTCCAAAGAAATAAGAAAAGAAGGAGCCCTCGCTAGTGTGGACCAGTGGACTGAGCACAAGCCTAATAACCAAAGAATCGCCAATTCCATTTCCAGTCACGGCACATGCTTGGGTTGCGGGTCGAGAGGCAACCCATTGATATTTCTCTCACACACTGATGTTTCTCTATTTCTCTTTCTTTTTCCCTTCTACTCTCTCTAAAAATAAATAAGTTCTTTTTTTAATAAATAAATTCATAAAAACATAAGAAGGAAAGAAAGGGAGGGAGGTAAAGAAGACAAATAAGGATAAAGAAATAATTAGGAACAACAGAAAACAAAATTAAGTTTGTCATTTTAAATAAAGACCAGAATGGCAGAAATACTACAAAACAAAGAACCAGGGGAAAAAACTGACTAACTAATGAGCACTTACAATTTATCACAGGGAACTAACGCAACAAGATCCACCCCCTGTGCCAGACATAGCAATCTGTGCTCCAAAAAAAAAAAAAAAACCAATAATGATAAGAACAAAGCATTATGAATTTATAAAAAATAATACAAGAAAAATTAAACAACCTATTTACCTTTTTTAAAAGGTACAGAGCTGGTGGTAAATTTAAGGTCAGTAGAGAAATAAACAATATGAGAAACTTAATTCTAGCAGCAAGCTATCTTTTTTTTTAACTTCTAAATATATATTTTTTAAACATTAATGTGTGGTTGCTTCTTGCACACTCCCTACTGGGGGCCTGGCCTGCAACCTAGGCATGTGCCCTGACTGGGAATCAAACCAGTGACCCTTTGGTTCGCAGGCTGGCACTCAGTACACTGAGATACACTAGCCAGGGCTACATATTTTTTAAATACATACATAAGTTTTGTTGGCAACTGATGGTGATGATGTTTGCACAATTCGATGGATATACTGGAAGTCACTGAATTATACATAATATAGAAAAAATAATAATTAAAACCCTACAGATACGGGACATTAAAACCCTGGTAGATACGGGACATTTAAACATTGCTAGCAACCTTCTAAAATCACTGGAAAGTTGTCAAAGAATTTCAGCAATAAATAAGAGGTAAAATTCCCAAAAATCTTTGATGAGATAGAACCTCCAGCTTTGAGATTTTAACACAAAGAAATAACTGTCCCCATACCCGCCCCCCTTACTGGTGTATGTGCATTCCTTCTCCTCTACTCAAGGACAAAGCTCTAAGAAATCTCCCATCTCTTCTAAGTATTAATTGTGTCCTCTATGGAAATCTTCCCAGTGGCATATAAGTTATAGCTCCCATCCTCAAAACAGCAACAAAGCTCTCTTTCCCCCCACATAAGCCTTTGGCAACCATTCCATTTCTACATATCCTTTCAGAGACAAACTGCTCAGTATAATTGTCTACATACCTTGTCTCCAAATCCTCTTCTACCATTCTTTCTTTTTTTTTTAAGATTTTTTAAAATTAATTTTTAGAGAGGGGAGGAGAGGGAGAAAGAAAGAGAGAGAAATATCAATGTATGGTTGCCTCTCGTGCATCCCCTACTTGGGACCTGGCCCACAACCTAGGCATGTGCCCTGGCTGGGAAGCAAACTGACGATTCTTTGGTTTGCAGACCAAAGTTCAATCTACTGAGCCACACCAGCCAGGGCTACCATTCTTTCTTGACCCCATGCTAATCACATTTTCACCCCAGAATCACTACCTGCTTTTCTTTCCCTCACATCCACATCTAATCCAAAAATCTGTCAACTCTAACCTTTAAAATCGGACCAAAATCCAACCGATTCTCATCACTTCTGCAACTCTCACTCTGGTCTAAGCCACCACCATCTCCTGCTTGGATTCTTGCAAGGATGTCCAAATTGGTCTACTTCTGCCTTTATCCTACAAAATAGCCTCAAACAGGCAGCCAGACTGATTCTTTACAAAGTAAATCAGATCAGTGCAGTAATTAGCACAGAGAAGTTAAGGAACTTGCCTCGAGTTACATGGCTAAATTGTGGCAAAACTGGAATTCACATTCAGGCTCAGTATGTCCTTCAAAGCACAGAGAACATCTGCAAACAAATTGGTCCAAAGAGCTGACTGTCCCCAAGATTTCTGATTCACAAATCTTAAGTTATTTAGACCACAAAATGTCATAAAATACTGAGACTATTGATAGAAGAATATTGATGTAAGTAAAAGTTGTGACTATTTAGAGAAAAATAAAATGTCGCCTGCTTAAAAAAAGTTATCAGATCAAAACCCTCTGTTGCAAGCTGGCTCAGTGGCTTGTGCAATGGCCTGCAAACCAAGAGGTCCCTGGTTCAACTCCCGGTGAAGGCACATGTCTGGGTTGCAGGCTAGGTCCCTGGGCGGGGATGTGTGAGAGGCATCTGATCAATTTTTCTCTTGCACACCGAGGTTTCTCTCCCTCGCTTTCTCCCTCCCTACCCCTCTCTCTAAAAAATAAAATCTTAAAAAAACAAACAAAGAGAAAAGCTCTGTGCAAATGCTCCAGTGGCTTCCCACCTAATCAGAGCCAAAGTCCTGACAAGGACGGAGGACCCTGGAGAGCTACTTCTGCTCTCTCCAGCCTCTCTCTGTTCCAGTCCCACTGGCTGAGATGAGTCAGCCACAGGGCATTGCCAGAAATGCTCTTCTTGGAGACAGCTGTATGGCTCCTTTATTTCTTCCAGGCTTTGGCTCAGTGTCTCATTACAGACAACTTCCATGAGTGTAACATGAAAACGGAACATCCCAGTGACTCTTCTCTTCCTTCCCCTCCCCACTGTTCTGCACTGTCTTTACCACAATCTGGTGCACTGTGGTTTCCTCGTTCAGCAGGATAGAAGCTCCACGAAGCCAGTGCCTTTTTTTTCTGTTACTGTAATCCTGGCACCGGGAACATTACTTGGTACATATCAGGCACTCAATAAATATTTACTGAATGGCTGAGTAATTAAAAGAAAAAGAAGCATTACCTATAAACCTACAAATTTATACCAATGCTACTTTAAGGGGAAAAAAGTAAAAAACAAATGAAATGCCAAAAAGCATTAACTGGATAAACACATCATTTAACAATACAGCACAAATCCACGACAATCAATATGTGACACAGCCCATATGTGACAATAACACAGAGAAATATACATAAAATTGGGATCCCCCAAAAATGTACTGATTATTTTATTAAAAAATAACCACGTACAAAAAGTAGACTTTTTTATAATGGAAATAAATGTTCATTATAAAAATGGGAAGATTTATATCGGGACTATAATTTATAAAATAAGCAAACACCCTGCATGGTGTGGTTTGGTGGGTTGGACGTCATCGACCCGTGAACCAAAGGGTCACCAGCTCAGTTCCTGGTTGGGGTCCATGCCTGGGCTGTGGGCCAGGTAGGGCCCTGGTTAGGGGGGTGTACAGGCAAACAATCAATGTTTCTCTCCCTCTTTCTCTCTCTTTTCCCCTCTTTCTAAAAAAATAAATAAAATCTTAAAAACAATAAAATAAGCAAACAAAAAGGCTAGTTGTAATAACTCAACCTTTAAAAGGTTTTAATTCAAAATACAGAACAAAATCCTGTTCTAAACATATAAACACCATATAAACAAAATGGGTTTCTTACAAAGAGAGCTGCATCTGCGGGAGGTCAGCTGAATTATAGTTATGCATGAAATCTCCTGCCCACTTAGAAAATGAAGGAAGATACTCTTCTACTTCTTGTTTTACTTCATCTTGATTCAAATTTAAGCGATACCTGTAAAGTAAGAGATTAAATGTAAAAGTTTAAGTATGAAAACAGTAAATAAGGACAAAAACACCATGTAAGCAACCTAAGTACCCATGACCAACTAATAAACAAAATGTGGTCTATATGAACAATGGGTTATTATTCAGCCTTACAAAAGAAGAGAGCAAAGCCCTATCGGTCCTCTGAAAGGGCTGGTTCAGCAGGGAAGACAAAGTTAGCAACGCAGCTCTGCCAAGACTGTTTCTCCTGAGCACAACAGCAACCTCCAGTTCATAGAGAAGCTGAAATTCCCCAAGCCAGGGAGCAACTGCAGACACTAAAGTACCCTGAACAATCAATCACACATTCAATCTAACAGTGGCAAAGGTTATCCTTGCAAAAGACTTTGAAATCTAGCAACTTCCAGTTGATAACAGAAGATGTAGGTGAGAATGTAGGGAAAGAGAATTCGGGTGTTGCTGAGAGAACTATAAATGGGGACAATGCTTATAGAAACAAATTTGGCAATATGTATCAAAATTTTATTTATGCTTTAAAGTTATTTATTTATTTATTTATTTCTATAGAGCGGGGAAGGGATGGAGAAAGAGAAGGAAAGAATCATCACTGTGTGGTTGCCTCTGGTGCACCCCCAACTGAGGACGTGGCCTGCAACCCAGGCATGTGCCCTGAATGGGAATCAAACCAGTGACCCCTTGGTTCACAGGCCTGCACTCAATCCACTGAGCCACACCAGCGAGGGCGATACGTATCAAAATTTTAAATGTACACAGCCTGGAACCTGTCCTGGAGGGGGTAAGATGCTATAAAGGACATTTTTGGCCAAAACTAGAATGTGGACAGATCAGACAAAAGTATTCCATCAATATTAAATTTCCTAAACCTGGTAACTGCACTGTGGTTACAGAAAGGAAAATCCCTATTCTTAGGAAATACACATTTAAGTATACGCCATGGTTTTCTACCTCAGGGACATAAGCCCTGAGCCCACTTTGCTCAGCATCAGCAAGAACATGTCATGAGCAAAGTCCTTGGCCAGCAGTAGCCACTAAGGCTCCACACCCAGCTTTCACATGCCTGGCCCAGCCACCACAGTGTTGTGGTGAGAAGAGGCCTGAAGGAAGGGTGAACAAGGCCAGCTTTGCCCACTGCCGTGGGGGCTCCTGATCCCACAGGACAACCCAGGATGTCCAGGGCCCTGTTTGGCCTGCTCTGTGGTTGGTGTCTTGATGGTTTACAGACCATTGTATATTCCATGATTAATACTACCTAATCTTAGGAAAAAAGTCTGGCCCTGGCTAGTATAACTCACTGGATTGAGCGCCAGCCTGTGAAATGAAAGGTTGCCAGGAAAGGTAGAGGAGGAAAGGGAGAATGAGAGGGAGAGAATCACTGATGCAAGGGAGAAACACTGATTAGTTGCCTCTTGAACACACCCAAGCGCAGGACGGAACTCACAACCCAGGTATTTGCTCCAACCAGAATTAAAACCCACGGCATTTCAGTTTGGACGATGATGCCCAACCAACTGAGCCACACTGGCCAGGGCAATAAATAAAATCTTTTCAAAACACACACACATAGCCCTGGCCAGTGTGACTCAGTGGATTAAGCATCAGCCTGCAAACTAAAGGGTCGCCAGTTCGATTCCCAGTCAGAGCACATGCCTGGGTTGCAGAGCAGGTCCCCAGTACAGGACACACGAGAGGTAACCACACATTGAGGTTTCTCTCCCTCTCTTTGTCCCTCCCTTTACCTCTGTCTAAAAACAAATAAATAAAACATTTAAAACACACATGCACACAAAATAGGTGAGTACGAGTGAAGCATTAATGAATGTTCTGTGTACTACTAGTTCAACTTTTCACTACATTTAAAATTATTTGTAAGTTACTATACTTTTAAATGCTTAAATGCATATATTTTCTAGCCCAACCATTCCACTTCCATGTATTGAATCCACATATATGCCTGCATAGGTATGAACTGAAGGATGTACAATGGTATTTATCATAGCATTGCTAATAAAAGCAAAAGTTGAAATGCCACGTGGATACTTAAAGAGTGATCTAGCCATACAATGATATGTTATGCCACTATTAATTAAAAATGAGATAGCTCAGTAAGTACTGAGATGGTATGATCACCAAGATTTAATTTTTAGGTGCACAATAACATGCATGGTATGCTACCATCTCCGTAACAAAATATAAATGTATATACGTGCACACACAACACACTATCACATATAAATGTTTGAAATCTCCGGAAGGACATAAGAAAACAACAGTTGTTTCCACTGGGAGAGAGGAACTGTGTGATGAGGAAAAAAGGGTCAAAGAACTTTTCACTGTTTACCCTACTAATAACATATGGTATACATGAATTTATAGCATTTAGAAACAGTGTTTTCATTTTTTTAAATCCTGCACAACTGAATAATCTTTTTCCTAAATAACTTTCTCCAACCATCGCAAGAGCGTTCTTCATTGTCGTGAACTCCTGAGGCAGATCTTCCCAGTGTCTTACTTTCTACAGATCAGGGCTCTTTTTAAAGTTTCCATACCAGTCTATACTGGTTATTTAACGTCCTGCATTTAAATTCTCCCTTTTAAATTTGTGAAGTCACAGAAAAATGACATGTAACATCCTGGTCTCTTTGAGATTAGTAAAATACTTAAGGTGGGAACTTCAGGCCTGGACTCTTACTGATACAATGGCGGTGTACAACAGGAACAGATAGACTATGTTCCGTGAAGTGTAGTAAGGGAGATGGGCCTATGAGAGAGGGCAGAAAAGAACTTTGGAGCTGCTATTTTGGGATCTAGGAATTTCAAAAGCATTCTTTTGAACAGGGTTAGCACTACTGGAGATGGACGACATTCACAGGAGAATTAATATTTTCATAATTATGAAATGAAACACAAGCTTTCCCTTAATGACTTAGGATATCATGATTTAAAAAAACAGTAATATAATTCAGTAGCCCAAGGATCTACTGTGATGCATTCCCTCAAATTTCTGACCTTCATAGTTCCTATATTTTTAAAAAGTTCCCTCTTTCCTATATTGTAATGAAGCTATCAGTTCATGTTACATGAATATGAAGGTGCCTCTCTCCCACATCTTGGAAACCAGGTAAGATTATTAGATATTAGTGAAAACTAACACATGCTAAGAGGGTATCAGAGAGACATTCCATTGCATAAAGTGCACGAGGGTTGTTTTTTTTTTAACACATAAACAACATGAATTCTAAGCACGGCTGCTCAGAAACCTTGTTTTCTTTCATTCTGGTATTCAAGTTATATTATAGATCAATCAGACTGCCTAATACCTAAACACCTGAGGTGTTTTAAAACATGTCCACAAATTCATTGACACTCCCTTCAAAAGATTCCCCTACCCTTAAGAGAGAGCTGGACTCAGTGACTTGTACCTAATAAACTAAAAAAGCAGCAGCAGCAGTGCAGGAATTTAAAAACTAGGCTATAAAAGGCACTATGCTTCCTGCTTGCTCTCTTCCTCAGACACTTCCCCCAAGAAGCCACTGCTACGGCATGAGGCCACATCGTGCAGCGTTATGAAGAGGCCACGTGCGGAGCAACTGAGACCTGCCAGCAGCCAACGAGGTATGGAGGCCCCAGCAAAAGAGACACATGGAAACAGATCCTCCTGTGCTGGTCAACCTTCAGATGACTGCAGCCCCGCATGGGAGACCTGAGCCAGAGCCAGCCAGCTAAACCACCTCCAAATTCCTGACCTACAGAAACTGTGAGATAACAGATCAGATGCTTGTCATTTAAGCTGCTGAGGTTTTCTTGATGGATTTTTTTTTTAGAAAGAGAGTAGGAGGGAGGGAGAGAAATATTAACGTTGAAAGAGAAACATTGACCAGTTGCCTCTTCTATGCACCCTGACCAGGGAACCTACAACCTAGGTATGCGCCCTGACCGGGAATGGAACTGGCGGCCTCTTTGCTTTGTGGAATAATGCCCATTCAACTGAGCCACACCAGTCAGGGCTAAACCACTAAATTTTGATGTGATTGGTTTCAAGGCAATAATCAATAAAATTCAAAACAGATAAAGTATCATCATTTGCTGACTAGGGTATAAGTAAAAAATTAAAATTTTGTAAAGAAAAAAAATTAGAAAGGAAATTAGAAGGTAAATAAGGTGATAAGCAGAACTCTTAAAGCAAAATTGTATCTATTTATATTCTGAATGCTTTGCATGGTATATGGTCATGAACAAGGGACAACTCCTCTGCATTTCAGTTTCTTCCTTTATAACAAGTTGATATCAGACTATGTAAAATATGTCTACAAGCACTTAGTGCCTGACATATAGCAGCAATTTAAAATGTTTTCAGGACACTAGATTATATGTCATTAGCAAATCAGTCGTGTGAAATTTTGAAACACATTTTTTTCCCACAAAAACAGTGAAACATGGAATTACATTTGGGAAAGTAGATAGATGTCAAAATGAAAATTGTCACTAATAAAAACATTTCTGTGAGAGAAGATGCACCGCAATAGGAGTCAAGGATGAAACAGACAGCAGAACATGCCAAACCCTCTGCAGGCAGGCAGTCACTCAGAAAACACCACTGATGAAGTACTGGGGGCATATATACATTATTTTCATTGTCACAAAATGCAGAACAGGTATTATTATCTTTTTCAGAATCTTTAAATAATCATTAAATAATCAATAATCATTTTTCAGAATCATTAAACTGGCAAAGCTAGAACTTCAAATGTGATCTGACTCCCAAACCCGAAATTTTCAGTAGGTCACACTTTCTAAAGGCAAGGCAAAGGGTTTCACATTCTCTGAGAGTCTGCTATGCGCAGGTACAGAAAATGTAGATATTTTTAGCCAGAGAGTTCCCATTGTGTAATCTTAGAAGCTCTTCACAGAAATACAATAGGGTACTGCAACTCTAGAATCTGCACTCTAATATTACACTAATTTATAATGAATAGTCCAATGGCCAAATACCTTGTAAATTCTACAAGTTATAAAATAAAATTGTACCTGTAGTTCTCTCATAACTACTTACATTTCCTTCAGATGCCTTATCTCTTGAACAGTTTGAAAAGCAAGTTCTTGTAGCTTTTCTGGGGCAAAGCTACCACTTATTGCTTTCTGAAATACTTCATGGAGAACTGTACCAATCAGCATTTGGCGTGTGGCTGGATCAGGGCTCTATCCAAAAAATATATATATTTTACAATGTATTAACACACACGAATGTATACTTATTACCAAACCTATTAAACTACTATAGCCAAAGTACACTGGTAAGACAAATGCCAAAACATCAACCAATTTTTTTTCCTGGTGGGTGGAATCATAAGTGACTTTCACTTTCTTCAATTCAGAATGACCTGAATTATTTTATAAGAATGACATTTTATTTTAAATCTTATATTTCCAATTTAAAAAAATTAACCAATATGAAAAAGTTCAACATGTTCCCAAATATTTAATAAATTCATTGCTAATTTCACTTTATAATTTACCCAAGGAGAAAAGTCAATACAAGCATAGCTCACAAACTCATGCAAATAAGATATTATTGAAACATAAAATTTAGGTGATTACCCAAGGCTCCACCCCATCCAAGCAGTTAACAGTAGCTTTTCTACATTAGGCCATGCTACTAAGACAGAGAGTAAAAGCAGCTCCACTTAATACATAGAAACAAACACAAGGAGGCTGTCAAAAGGAGGACACAAAGAAATATGGCCCAAATGAGAAAACAGAACAAAACCCCAGAAAAACAACTAAACAAAATGGAGATAAGCAATATCAAATGCAGAGTTCAAAACACTGCTTAAAAGGATGTTCAAGGAACTTAGTGGGCATTTTGACAGCATAAAATGACCCAATCAGAAATGAAGGTTACAAGAGTTCTGGCCAAGATAGGGCGCAGGCAGAAATGCTTCATTTCCTTGCACAACCAAAAGGATAGCAATCAATTTAAAAACAAAAAAAAAGCCCAGAGCTGACAGAAAATCAAACTGTAGAGAAGTCTGACAACAAGGAGTTCAAGAAACATTCATCCAGGCTCGTGGGAGGGGCACAGACAGGCAGCTGGGCACAGGACAGGCAAGAAGCACAGCAATGTGGCGGACCACACAGGCAAGGCAGGGGCTGGCTGACCGAGAAACTAAAGACCCAAAACCTCTGGCTGTAAACTCCTGTGGGTGTTGCAAAGGTAGGAGAGACTCCCAGCCTCACAGGATAGTTAGACTGTTAGAGAGGCCCATGAAATCCTAGAACATACAAAACCCACCCACCTGGGGATCAGCACCTGAAAGGGCACAATCCACTTGTGGGAAGCAAGGGCAGTGATGGAAAGTGGGGTGAGAGCTGAGCAAGTGGCATCGTACCCTCTCTGACCCCTCCCCCACAGGCAGCACCACAATGCAGCAAAGAGGGTTGTTCCATCAAGGCGAATACCTAAGACTTTGCCCCTTACTATGTAACAAGTATGCCAAGACAAATAAGAATGACCCAAATGAAAGAACAGATCAAAACTCCAGAAAAAGAACTAAGCAACAAGGAGATAGACAACCTGTCAGGTGAAGGCTTCAAAACCTGGTAATCAGGATGCTCACAGAACTGATTGAGCTTGGTCACAAAAGGAAGGAAGAAATGAAGGCTATACAAAGTGAAATAAAGGAAAATACAGGGAACCAACAGTGAAGGGAAGGAAACCGGAAATCAAATCCACGATTTGGAACAAAAGGAAGAAATAAACATCCAACTGGAACAGAATGAAGAAACAAGACTTAAAAAAAATGAGCAGAGGCTGAGGAACCTCTGGGACAACTTTAAACGTTCCCACATCAAATTATAGGGGTGCCAGAAGGAGAAGAACAAGAGCAAGAAATGGAAAACCTGTCTGAACAAATAATAAGGAAAACTTCCCCAATATGGCGAAGGAAATAGACTTCCAGGAAGTCCAGGAAGCCCAGTGTCCCAAAGAAATTGGATCCAACAAGAAACACACCAAGGCACATCATAATTAAGTT
>PVKM010045660.1:0-11910 GCA_004027735.1 Carollia perspicillata
CTCCATTGGATATTTTTCAGAACCACAATTTTTAGCATTTTGTTTTGGCTTTACCATAAAATTGTTTCATTATCCACCTTGGTAGCGTGGCTCAGTTGGTTGGAGCATCGTCCTGTACACCCAAATGTTGGGAGTTTTTTATTCCCAGTCAGGGCACATGTGGGTATAGTCCCCAGTTGGGTGCATATGGGAGACAACTGATCAATGCTTCTCTCTCTCTCCCTTTCTCTCTCTCTGTAAAAATCAGTAAACATCTTTGGGCAAGGATTTAAAAAATTATTTCATTATCCAATTACTGTTGGTTGCTGTATTATTTCCAGTGTATTATTATTACACATAAACATGACCCATATATCATTTGAGGACTCCCCTTCCTTTTAAGGTATTGGCAAGTATACTCAGGTGACTTGCTAACTCCATGGCCTTTAAGAGACTGAAACCTTACCCAGATTTATGAAAATTATTGGAATTCTTTTGTTATTAGAGCAGAGACTGATTCTGCAAATATGGTCAAAACTATTTTCATGGTGTTAGTAGAAAGTCATGTGCATTTTTATTTTCATTGTCTCATAAAAGTACAATGGAGTTTTCCAGGTGCTACATGATATAAGATAACATTATCCTTTTTAGGGCTAATGGGATGTTTGATTGTACTGTCTTGGTGTTTAAATTTTTTTAAATTTGATTTTGAATACAGTAAAGATGAATGTAGGAGACCATTCTGTCTGATGTAGGCCCAGCTCCTAGTGGCAAACATTTACTGCAAAATAACTTCCTAAAATCCATGGTAAACCTTCCAAAGATGAGTGTAACTGGTTCAACCATTTTTGCCTTTTCATTTGCAAATATCCCTCTTCTGTGATGTGATTAGCGGCATTGGCTCCTAAAGCAACCACCTAAAGCAACCTGTGCATAGTAATTGAAGACCATCATGTACAGTGCCAAGAAACCCAATGAAGGCGAGTCATGGCAAGGGCCACGGCTTCTGCTCCCCTTGAGAGAAAAAGGCCATGCTGTCCCTTTTCCTCCACCAGAGTCAGTAGTCCCTGTGAATGTCTCATTTCATCCATAATGATATGGACACCGTGGGCTGGTGTCTACATCAGATGAAGGTACAATATAGAGAAACAATAGCCCATGAGGTTCCTGAACACATTTTAAGTGTGTAAGGGGTCATGAGATGTGAAAGTTAAGAATCACTATGTTTATTGCAACAAGACATTTTTCCAAAGCAAGAAAATTCTGTGACCAAGAATTAATAGGGTGCTGACTCTTGTTTAAGAGTTTTCTCCATACTAATACATAGCCATTATTTAGATGAAAATTCCGAAGAGTTTAACTTTGGATGAGAGTGAAGAGTAGGGACTGTGGCATCCTCATATTTTTGCTTTAGAAAGTTGGTGGAGAATGTGTAGAAATATGTTGAGACCAGTTAGGAGACTCGTAAGCCTAGGGAGAAAGGACAAAGCAACAGGACTGTGACTGCTGCAGGAAATATAAATGGGATGTATGAGCAGATACAACCCTATGCAGGTTTATTATCATCATTTCTCAGAAGAGAAAAAAGGGGCGAAGTGGTGACATAATGGCCAAAGCAGACTTTGAGATGGATCTTCTGACTCCAAGTCTCTTGTTCTTCTTGTGATAGCAGAACTCCTCAAGACCCAGTTGTCCTTGAGAAAATACGTATATGGTTGACCTGGACACAAAGGTGATACAAATCTAAAAACTCACTCTTCTCAGAGCCTTTTTCTCTATTCTATAACCCTCCCTAACATATTAACTTATTCATGAATATTATCTACATGGGTCCATGAGTTTGATATGGTTCTTATATTTTACCTCTGTCTCTATCCCTATCTCTGTCTTTCTCTTCCTTTCTATTTCTTTTTTACTTATTTGTTATTATTACTGCCCATGTAGCAGTAGTACATGGTGATAATAAGTGAAACATACTGGCTTTGCATATATAATCTTAAGACCTCCTCAAATAGTGTATGATTACCTTGTTCCCCAACACGTGCCCTTCAAGAACAATACTTTGCAGAATAAAATATGGGCAACTGTGTCTTTGTTCAAAACTTCTCTGTAGGAGTGCTAATTATGACAGAAAGTCACCTCCAAATGTTAGTTTTTGATTTCTTGGTTAACATAGTTCCTTGGAATGACATGGAGCTTTTGATTTGACTTTGACACTATGAACAACAAAAGACATTAGGTCATGTCCATCTCATGCTAGGTGTTTGCCATCTCCATTGCCTTTTTTAAAAGAAAATCTTCCTCTGAAATACTAATTTCAATATTTTCTATATTCTTTTCCATTAAATTATTAATATTGAAGGGGGCAGTGTGAACCTCTGTGTACTTATTCTGTATAGTGAACTACAGTAAGTAATTTCTATAAGCTATAATGACTTTATGTCCAACTTCAAACATTTTATAATTAATAATATTGTTAAATACTGTTTAAATGGTCTATTTTTGAAAAGAAAAAATATTTTTAAAGGATCACAAAAGTAAAAGAGGAATTCAGAGGAAAATAAACATATTTTATTCTTAAGATATTATATTCTTTCTAGGCTCTGTCATAATGAACATGTGCACATACTAAGAAATTACACATTGCTATGATTCTCTGCATGAACAATCATGGAAAATATATATTCACCAACACTGAAAGCAAATAAAGCTTAAAACAGGGCAGAAACAACAGGAAAGTGATAAAATTGGGAAGTTTTTATTATTTTTAAAGTATATTTTATTGATTATGCTATTACAGTTGTCCCATTTTTTTATTCCCCTTTATTCCCTTTTTCCTGCACCTCTCCTCCCACCAGCATCTCCCCAATACCTTAGTTCATGTCCATGGGTCATACATATAAGTTCTTCGGCTTCTCTATTTCCTATATTACTCTTAACTTCCTCCTGCTTATTTTGTACCTACCAATTATGCTTCTTATTCACTGTACCTTTTCCCCCATTTTTCCCCTTCCTCCTCCCTGCCAATAACCCTCCATGTGATCTCCATTTCTGTGATTCTGTTCCTATTCCAGTGGTTTGCTTAGTTTGTTTTTATTTTTGTTTTTCTATGCTCAGATACTGATAGTTGTCAGTTTATTGTCATTTAACTGTTCATATTTTTTATCTTCTCTTTCTTAGATAAGTACCTTTAACATTTCATATAATAAGGGCTTGGTCATGATGAACTCCTTTAACTCAACTTTATCTGGGAAACACTTTATCTTCTTCCATTCTAAATGGTAGCTTTGCTGGATAGAGTAATCTTGGATGTAAGCCCTTGCTTTTTGTGACTTTGAATACTCCTTTCCAGTCCCTTCTTGACTGCAAGGTTTCTTTTGGGAAATAAGCTGATAGTCTTCTAGGAACTCCTAGTAGGTAACTCTTCTTTTCTCTTGCTGCTTTTAAGGTGCTCTCCTTATCTTCAATCTTAGGTAATTTAATTATGATGTGTCTTGGTATGTTCCTCTTTGAGTCCAACTTATTTGGGTCTCTCCAAGCTTTATGGACTTGTATGTCTATTTCCTTCACCAGATTGGGGAACTTTTATTTCATTATTTTTTCAAATAAGTTTTCCATTTTTTAGTCTTCCCCTTCTGGCACCTTTATAATTCAAATGTTGGAACACTTAAAGTTGTCCTGGAGGTTCCTAAACTTCTCCTTTTTGGGGGGGAGGAATTCTTGTTTCTTCATTCTGTTCTGGTTGAATGTTTATTTCTCCCGTCTGGTCCAAATCATTGATTTGAGTCCCAGTTTCCTTCCCTTCACTGTTGGTTACTTGTACATTTTCCTTTCCATAGTCTTCACTTTTTTTCTCTATTTTGAGACCATACTCCACCATTTCTGTGGGCATCCTGGTTATCAGTGTTTTCAAGCCTGTATCTGATAGGTTGGCTATCTTTTCATTGTTTAGTTCTATTTTTGGAGCTTTGATTTGGTCTTTCATTAGGGTTATATATCTTTGTCTCAGCATTCCTGTTACATTGTAAGGAGTGGAGCCTTAGGTATTCACCAGGGCAAGACAGCCTACTTCACTAGCTTGTGATACTCTATGTGGGAGAGGAGTCAGAGTGGAAATACCTCTGCTTGCTCAGCTCTTGCCCACCTTTCAGTGACTTCCCCCACTACCCACAAGTGAATTGCACTTTTCAAGGTGCTGTCCTGATGCTGATTCTTGAGTAGGTAGGACTTGTGTATGTTCTAGGGCCCTGCGAACTCCTTCCATGGGCTTTATGTGAGACTGGAAAATTCTCCCACTGCCTCTGCAACCCCCACAGGTTTTTACAGCAAGATTTTTTGATGCTTTAGTTTCCCATGCTGTAATAAAGTCTGTCTTGCTCCCCAGTTGTTCCTTCCAGCTTATCTGTGTGCAAATGTGGGACATCCAAGTCCTCCAGCTGCTGCCTCTCCCACCTAGTCCTCCATTGTCACCTTTCCTCTGCCCCAACTGCCCATTTTCATTCCTCCTACCAGTCTGGATGTATGTTCCTTCTTTAAGTCCTTGGTTGTGAGACTGCCTATACAGTTCAATTTTCTGGCAGCTCTGTTTTTTTTTTTTTGTTTGTTTGTTTTGTTTTGTTTTTGTTTTTGTTTTTAAATTGGTTGTTATCCTTCTTTTGGTTGTGTGAGTAAGTGAAGTGTATCTACTTACACTTTCATCTTGACCAGAAGCCCTAGGAAGTTTATATTATTATGACACAGATAAACATATTGCTTAATAAGGGTGCTCTTCATCATTGGAAAATTTGAGACTGAGACTACAGAAGTAATTTTTTATAATGGTAAATACAGTAACCCTTTTCTATAGCTCACATTCCATTTTAAGAGTTCCTGGTAACTTTCCAGAATCTTCAAATAGGAAATCATCTGTTTTAAAAATAATCACATTTAACTTCAGATCTAATTGCTCACAGCCTGACTTCTTGTGTTATAAATTAGTTTTTAATTAGCTTCAGGGTAAAATTTTATTTCCCATGAATCGTACCCTACTGTCAAAACTGAAGACATATGGAAGACAGAAATGTTACAGTTTTGAATGAAAGTCCAGCCCTTCCAAGAGTGTCATATTGAACCAAAAAATATTGTAAGATAGTAGACACTTTTCATGTCCTTCACTGCAAACATGGAGTAATGCTACACAAATACCCTTAAATTCCATTAGAATGTGTGTAGCATCTGTGCTTATAGCAAAGGTGACATACTGAAGACAAATTAGATGGGAACTTTGATTACCTATCATAAGGATATATGTACGTATGAATATCTCAGTCATTATAATGATCTTCATTTTTAAAGTTGCAAATATTTGTAAAATACGAGTCTCCCAAATTTCCTCGGGAAGATGTTCCTGGAAGTTCTGATTAATTCAGTTTGAGCTATGCACACAGGCACTGGTTCTGTGGGGAACAAAGCTGGTTCTGGGGCAGGGGGTTTGGGATCACACTCACCACTGTAGGACATACTATATATTTATTCGTTTATATTTTCATTTCTTATCTTTACCATTCCTTCCTTCCTTCTTTCCCTCTTTTCTTCCTTCCTTCCTTCTTATTTCATTCTCTCTCTCACCCATATACTCTCCTTCATTCCCTTCTGTCTTTTAGTTCTTTTTGTCAGTATTCATTTTGTTAGCATCTAACTGCTCTATGGGGGATGGATGGTGGGAGCAATAGAGGCAGAGTGGGCAGGAGACCATTGCTGGCACCTTCATTGTGCCCCTACCAGTTTCTGACACACAGTAGCACTCAGAGTGGGAAAAATATTTAATATCGATAAGATCTTTTAATACTGTTTAAACAACAGCCCACCAACATTTGCTTTATATACTCACCATGGGCCTTTTAACACCACCAAATAATATTAAACATGATGTGCACTGTCTGCTATTGTGTATGTTTCCCCCATGAAATGCTACAGAGGGATGTGGGTTTTTTGTCTGGTTGACTCACTGGCATGTTCTGTGTGCCTGGGGGAAGTTCGTGGCTCATTGCAGAGGCTCAATTAACTCTAACTGAATTAAAGGGTATTTGTGTCCTTTTCCTTTTGGAAACTTCTTTCTATTTTCTTCTGAAAACTTCTCTAATTTACCACATGGGACTTAAATGGGTACACAGGGTGGGTGACAGGAACAGGAACAAAACAGATTACTGGGACTGTATCCTTGTCACTCCTCCAATAAGGACAATTCCTGACAATACTAGATCACAACTTACAGAGTCCTTTGAATTTTTATATTAAGATTTCTGCCAGCTTAGGTAGGAAATAAGTATGTTTATTTTTTATGTTATATGTTTACTTGTTTTTATTCTAACTACTATTACTTTCTCCTTTTTTCCTTTATGTTTCTTTTGACATCCTTTTCATAGATATCACTTTTGTAGCCATTTTCCAAGATTCTTGTCTTAAACTTTTTTCCCTCCACTCCAATTGAAGCCAGCACCTTCAAAGGGATCAAAGGGACTTGATTAGTTCCATATTTTTATTAAGAAGGCCTTTTTCAAAAGGTCATACATTGTTAACATGCTTCATTTTGTCTGGAGTCTTGATAGAAAAGTTTTCTGTTCAATACTATAATTCTAACTTTAATCTTAGGCAACTAGCAAGATCAATTACTTATATGATATTAACAGCTAAAGGAATGTAGATATAATGATGATTAAGTAATTAAATTATTCAAGGACACTCTGTATTCAAAGAAATTAACCTAAAGGGAGTCTTATTTTAAAATAGCAATATTTTAGTGCACCCACTATTACAATACCCTTAGTATAAATACTGAGTTAAAGTTCACACAAAGCCTGCTTCTTTATAACTATCTTTCTTAAAATTTAATTTTATTTGCTTGTTAATACCTACAAATAGAAGATATTCAACATCTGTTTTGCAGACAATTACAGTTTGCACAGGTAAATAGAACACACACATATACACAGAGCCTGTCTTAAAATATACATACACACATAGTGAATGTTATCAGAGATAGCAGAAGAGAGATTAAAAATATTTGAAATACAAGAAACATGTTTATAGAGAAAGATTTTGTGAATCAAATTTCTATAATTGGTGGAAAATAAAGATGGAGTCATTCAGCCTTTTAGGGTAAAATGTAGAGTTTGATGACAATAAGAAGTAGATCATGACAGGACTGTTTAGGAAAACTGTTTAATAACCAGTTTCATAAGCCATATGGCTACCATCATGAGGTTTGTTGGGAGATGAACTACTACTAAGGGGCAGATGAACAAAATCTGAGGAGACTGAGTGCATGGATCATGGGCAATTATCTGGGAAGAAGGGTTGGCCCATGCCAGGAAGGAGGCAGCTATCTGAATCACCAAAAGACATACTGGACTTCAGTTCAACTCAAGCTAAGACACTACTTGGGGTTACTGAGCTGATAAAAGAGGGTGTGAAAGCAGGAGTATTAATTCATCAGTATTGTTGACATGCCCTGGCCCCTAGATCCTGACAAAAAGAAATAGTTTTAGGAAAAGCCAGGCAGAAAGAGCAAAGAAAAAGAGAAAGAGGTCTAGGCACTAGTCCAAGCAGATATCTAAAATAAACATGAGGAATGAAGGTGAAAATCCAGTCAGACATGATGGTCTGATTCATGGAAATCAGGTAGAGGAGCCCCAAATTGATGCTGTCCTAGGCAATCTAGTATTGCATCCTTACCACTACAACCACATTTTAGCAACATTTTCTTTAGAAACAGGAGATTATTTCCAGATCCCTCTCAACAATAGGAAAGGGCCCCCATAATTAATTAGTTGTGATTTACATCAGGATAGTGCTCCACCTTCAACCAAATAGTCATTATCATTTGCAGAGGGACAGGGCTGCAGGACACAGAAGCCAACAGGTTGATATTTGATGTACTACTGGATTGTTGTAGAATCAATAATAACAAAAGCCATAATCCCTTTTTTAAAGATTTTATTTATTTTAGAGAGGGAAAGTGAGGGAGAAAAAGAGAGAGAGAAACACCAATGTGTGGTTGCCTCTTGCACACCCTTTACTGAAGACCTGATCCACAATCCATACATGTGCTGCAGACTGGGAATCGAAACAGCTACTCTTTGAGACACAGGCCTGCACTCAATCCACTGAACCACACCAGCTAGTGCCATAATCCCTTTTATGTTAGTGTTGCATTATATCCCATTCTATGAATATAATCCTATCTATTTATCTCTCACTGATGAAAATTTGGGTATTTATTATTATTATTATTATTATTACAGTAGAACCTTGGTTCTCCAACATCTCCCATGTTGAACAATTCAGTTCTTGACCAAGTTGTTCACAGAAAAAAGTGTCTGAGCTGTCAAACAAAACTTTGGTTGTCAACCTCACAACCTTTTCATGCTGAAACTTGTATGATCAGTCATGCATCTCTCGGCAGCAAACAATGGAGAGAATGTGCAAGTATTAGTATGATTTGGTTTTTGAACAAAGCGCTTCTCCAACAGCCTTCTGGAACAAATTAAGTTCAAGAAGCAAGTTACCACTGTATTATTATTATTATTGAGAATAATGCTGCTTGAAGACTCTTAAATGCTTCCTTATGCACATGTGAAATATTTCCTTCCAAAGTAAGAGAAAAATTGTTGGATTACATGGTATGTATCTTACAAGATAATACCAAAGATTTTTCCAAAGTTATCATCCAACTTGTATTCCTGAAGGTTGTGCATGAGTACCCATTGGTCCACGTTCTTACAAACACTTACTAGTGACAGATTCTTAATTATGTTTTCCAATCTGATAAATGTGTTAATAGCCTTTCATTAACATTTAATTTGCAGTCCCCTGATGATTATACAGCTCTTATTATTATTAGGATGATCATCTTTTTATTTTTGTCATAAAGATAATCTCATATTGTATCTAAAACTTTCTAAGACTGACGTTTCATTTTAAACTTTTGACCCCTTGATCCACCTGTAATTTATAACTTTACTCACCTTTAAAATTCCAGATTAAAATAATTTAAAGAATGAAGCTTTGGAATTCAAAGACAATGTCAGTAGTTCCTTATCAAATCTTCTAAATAATGCATCAGTCATTACTAAATTATGTGTGCAAAATGACATCTGGCCTTGGCTTGTTTGTTTGCAGTAATAGGGACCCCATCATTTCAACTATGATAAGGTTCTTCCTAAAGATTAGCAGAGATATAGCTCTCTGTTATTTCCAACAATTTACTAGATTTTTTATTTTTAAAGAAACCCCACAGAAGACTGTGTTAGATTGCAAGAATGCCCATTACCCTTTAGACACCACTGCATCTACATCCCTTGCATTACTTCCCATTAAGGGATGAGAATGATTTTCCTACCATATAAATCTGGGGTGGTCTTATGACTTACTTTGACCAACAGAAAGCACCGGAAGCAATGGTGTACCAATTCTGAGCTTTGGTATCATGAAGTTTCACATTCATGGGGAAGAAAGCCATGAGAAGAAAGCCAAACTATCATTCTGGAAGATTAGAGACCCCCTTTAGCTAAGATGAGTCATCCCAGCAAAGCCCATCCTAGGCCACCAGCCCACAGTAAACCCAGGAGCTGACTATTGACACATGAAGAGTCACAGAGGAAAACATCTAAAACCAGCAGAACGGATCATCTGAGACCTGCCTAAACTGACTGACAGAATCGAGAGCTGAATAAATTGTTGTTTTAGTGACTAAATTGTGAAGTGGCTCATTATGAATCTACAGCTAACTACTCTAAAGATAATTTCCTTTCTATATTACAATCCTTACATCTGTGTTATAAAATACAACCATATAGTGACTTTATTCAGAAAAATACCATTTAGTTCAATAACATTACCTTTCAAATTTGATGACACTGAGCTGTATTCATTTCACCGTGAATGTCTTTGAGTGAATGATGTAATTATCAACTATAAAATTCCTGATTCAATATCAAAATAAAATACCATAGTAATAATAAAAGTAGAATGGAGTTCCAGAGATGAATAACCAAAATGAACACATTAAAAAATAGTCACAGATATAATGAATTTATAAAACTATTTAAAATAAAAGATTAAAAATGTGGAGGTTTATATGTAATTCTAAAACAATTCCAATAAGGTAGATAGAACTATTATCATTTATTTTACATATGGGTCAACCCAGACTCAGAGAGATTAAATAGTGTATAAAAGTTCACTAAGCTGGCCTGGCCGGTGTAGCTCAGTGGATTGAATGCGGACCTGCAAACTAAAGTGTCACCAGTTCGATTCCCAGTCAGGGCACATGCTTAGCTTGCAGGCCAGGTCCCCAGTAGGAAATGCATGAGAGGCAACCACACATTGATCTTCCTCTCTCTCTCTTTCTCCCTCCTTTCCCTTCTCTGTGAAAATAAATAAATAAAATCTTTAAAAAAAAGTTCACTGAGCTAAGAAGTGGGTAAGGTAAGGTACAGAAAAAAAATCCCCAGACTCTCTGGTTCCAAAGTCCATACTAATCACTACTGTGCTAGAGGTTCTCAACTCTGACTGTATATTAGAATCATTTCGGGAAGATTTTTTAAATGTCAGTTTCTAAGACCCCTTCCCAGGAAAATTAAATCAGTATATGGGGTTCTTCAGAAATATAAGCTATTTTTAACTTCTCAAATGCTTAGAAATATGAAAAGCTGGAGTTGAACTCCTTATGCTTTGTATTTACAATTAAACGGCTAATCCTTCTTAGAAGCCTAGATGGCTCCTTGTGGCTTAATCCCCGCCCATCTCCAGCCTCCTCTTGCATTTATTTCTACCCATAGAGTATTAGTATTATTCAAATAGAGCTTCAGTCTTTCCAGAATTATATAGATGTGATATGGAGTTAGAAATCATATAAGGGCCATGAAATCGTGTTGATTCTACACTTGAATTTACCACACATTTGTTTGCGTAATCTCAAACGAATCCTTTAATACCATAAAGTCACAGCATCTCCATGGACCCAGCAGGTTTGGAGCTATTGCTTGTCCAAGGCCTTACAGTATTTTAAAAATATACTATAGTTCTAAAGAGAATCTACAACTTCGCATGTTCTTCCCTCAATCTATCATTACTCTCTTATGTTTTTTCATTTTTATTGATCCAGATATGAGTGCACTTTTTCCTAACTACTTTAGCATCATTGATGTCATTAGCTAGCACTTAATATATTTTTTAAATTATGTAACATTTACAAAAAATGTATGAGTGTCTTTAATTGGCATTAGACTACCAGTTTACCACTGAAAGCATTCAAGTAAAAATTCAATAACTGATTAATATTCTGTATTTCCCTGCCATCTATTGAATTTCAGTTGCATCCAAACTGTTTCAGGTTTTTCACATGCAGATCAATTCATTTAAAACAGTCCTGTGTACTTTGGGCATCAAGGTATGTGCTCTTTTGAATAAAATGAGATCTTCTTGTACTATCAAGTGAGACTAAACCTATTAAAATGACTAAATATTCTATTCAGCAAATATATCTGTGGCTTTCCATTCTGGCCATCTGTGATAATTATAACTTAACTCACCATGAAGGACTAAGGCCAAAATGAAAAGATTATGAAAGAAATTTCATCCAAAGGATTTTCTAGGACAAAGTTGAGTTAAAATGTGCTACTGAGGTATTCACATATTTAAGTTATCAATAGCTTAGGCAGACTTTCCAGTATTAGTACATAGATTTTTATTTTGGGTGAAGATGTAAGTAGGGGGTGAGAAATATGACCAGTGAAAAGGACCAAAATATTGAGAATCTACTTCTGAAAACCACTAAATATAGTTGCTCACATGGACTAGCATAACTGCCACAGCCTCTCTCAAACACTTGGAGGGGGATCATGCAACCTGCATCTCTGTAAGAAGACAGACAATAAAAAATCTTTTTTT
>PVKM010045661.1:0-11910 GCA_004027735.1 Carollia perspicillata
TGTGTAGCACTTCTTCTGCGGGGTATAATCAGGAGACAAGAAAGTGAAGGAGCCAGGCCCAGGCGTGATTCAGTCCCATTTGACACATGAGACAGCAAAACCAGAGATGGAGAATATGCATGGCCTGCATTACTGGTTTGAACCCATTTTGTTTTTGTTTTTGTTTTTACTGTGTCCATTAGGGTTGGGTGGAGGACCAAATATTCTTATTATTTAACTCGACTCATGTACCTCCAATATTTTTATTAGGTTTTCTTTAAAATAAAGCAAGCAAACATATTTCCCAGTGTTCTGTGGAATAATAGTACTATTGAGCATCTTTACAGGCAAAGAAAGACTCCTTTGTTTACTGAGGGCATAGAAAATTCTCATTGTTAGACCCTTCCAAGATGTTAGCCAACCCAAATGGACTTGTTATGAAATCAAAGAGACTGTCCAACCCAAGTGTTTCTTATCCATCCACCCATCCGCCCATCTACTCTAAATATTTGTGTGAGGGAACCTGGAATAGAATAACATGATTAAAAAATCATCCATTATCCCACGATTGGTATATATTTTTCTGGGTATTTTTCTGTACCTAGTCACTCAAATATTTGTAACACTCAGGTCTTTCTTACTTTTATGATCTGATTTTTGGGTTGACTTATGTAAATATCTTCCACATTGATAAATATATTTCTGTATCATCATTTTTGTGGCTTCTTAGTATTCTAGCCTACCATATCATGCCATAACTAGTCTAAGTGCTCCTACATTATTGTCCATTTAGGCTGGTTCTAATTGCATGTATATCTTTGGGGTTTCAAGTATGTGTGTGTGGGGTGTACTTTATCATAGCATAGTAGTCCCAGTGTAGTCTGTGGCATCATAGACCCAGAGGGTAGGATCCCAGGTTCCTGAGGTTCCCCGGAACCTCTTCCTGGGTGTCTCTCCTCTGTTGGAATGATGAATCTGAAATGTTGCCAGCTTCTTCTCACCTGCATTGGCCCTATCCCAACTTGGGCAATCTGCTCTTTTGGGCCCACTAGGCTCAAAGAATCTACTCCTGGGTGAGTCCTTGTACCATGGAGACAGAGACCTCAACTCTTGGGGGAAAAGCTTCTTCTTTGACAGCATCCTTATATCCAGCTGCTTCCAGTGCTCCTGGTATTGTTTGACTGCTACAACGTTAACCTGAGTGGTCCCAGACAACAGAACTTCCATCATGTCCATGCCCCTAGACTTCAGTATCTTCATTTGCTATTTACAAAATCCCCAAAGGTCAGGGACAGATTATTGTATCTTGTTTACCAGTAACAAGCTCCCTAGATTTGTCTTATTTAAAAGAACTCTATAGTCCTCCATCGGAAGTGTTGTCCTCAGACAAGTATCAGCTTCCCTGAGAACTTGTTTGAAATGCAGATCTTGGCCTTACCCACCCCAGAGGCCCTAAATCAAAACTACAATTTCAAGGAGCACTGCACTATCTCCTCTAGCTGAAATAGCATCCTGGACTTGTCATTCTATTCTCTGAGGACCCAACTGAACCTAATCCTGGTGGGCTAAGATTAAAGCTGGACTCCAGGTTAGAGCTTCTTAATAAGGTGCACACAAATTCCTCGGGGATCTTGATGAAATTCTGATTTAGTAGGTTTGGTTTGGAGCCTGGGGTTCTGCATTTGTCACTTGCTCCCAGGTGATGCTAATGCTGTTGGTTCCTGGATCACATTTTGAGTAGCAAGGGAATACCATTTCCTAAAATGTGTCAAACCATAAGTATCACCTGAACCACTTATTAAAAATACAGATTCCTGGCCTGACACTAGACCTGCTATATCAGAATTCACCAACTCCTCTGGTGACTTTTGCAATTAGATAAAGTTGAGAAATATTGAGAGAGGGAGATCGCAGCTAGCTGTGGTCCCTAAGAGATGAAGGGATGAGGCCCTGAGATACAGCTTAAAGAAACTTGGACAGGCACCGAAGGACATACAGCCCCCAAAGGGAAGGGGGATGTGTTTCCTCAATGGCCATATCAGGTCAGGATCCACCCCTGTAATCGACGCAAAGCTTCTTGGTTTCTGTCTCTGGTGCCTCTGAGTTTTTACCGCATTTTCACGGACTCCAAATGAACCCCGTGCTCCATGAGCACAGACTTGCAGCACCACTCCCAAGTCAGAGTTCCCCAAAATGCCATTCATGAACTGTTGGAGCCAGACTGAGATTCTGCTAATGGTTCTGTAAAGGAATTGGCTCCTTGAGCAAAGAAAACATACAACACTCCATTACATGGGAATCACAGAGATTCTCAGAGGAAAAATGAGAATATAGGGAGTGGCAGGCAATGCTCTGAGTTTTTGTTCCTTCCTTGGAACTCTTGCTTCTTGTTGCTATCACCACATTGACCTCCAGGTGCTGATTCTCCTTTCTCACTAGCTCTAGCACAAGCAAGACAAAAGCCACCGGTTCATTTATTCATTAATTCCACATGTCGAGCGTGTAATATTTGCCAAGTAATTGGTTAAATGCTGTGGATTAAAGGATCAAGTAGAGTAACATAAAATGCTTATCTTACAACAATGTCTGATGTAAAGTATGCACTAGGCCTCTGCACTGCTTGTACTTCACACTTGAATCCTGCTGGGGTCTACTAAACTCTGTCCACTTGAGTGGGTGCTGATCAAAGCATAATTATCAACAATTATTATGAAAAAAGGCCTACGACGAGTCCCTTATAATCAGAAGACATTTAGATATTTTTGAATGAGTAAATTAATTAATAAACAAAATTCAACTTCCAGCCAAGATGGAGGTGTAGGTAGACACACTGTGCCTCCTCGCACAACTGAAAGAAAGACAACAACAATTTAGAAACTAAAAACAACCAGAACTACCAGAAAATTGAACTGTATGAAAGTCCAACCACCAAGGAGTTAAAGAAGAAGCATTCATCCAGACCAGTAGGAGGGGCGGAGAGGATTAGTGGCAAGGCAGCAGCTGGAGGTCCAGGGCCGGCAAGGTGGCAGCTGGCAGACCGGGTGAGGTGGTGGCTTGCAGACTGGGCAGTCCCACATTCACGTGCAGATAAACCGGGAGGAGCAAGCAGGGAGTGAGACAGACTGTGCAACCCACGGCTTCAGCGTGGGGAAATAAAGTCTCAAAACCTCTGACTGAAAACACCTGTGGGGGTTGAGGCGGCAGTGGGAGAAACTCCCAGCCTCACAGGAGAGTTCATTGGAGAGATCCACAGGGTCCTAGAACTCACACAAACCCACCCACCGGGAATAAGCACCACAAGGGCCCAATTTGACTGTGGATAGCGGGGGAAGTGACTGAAAACTGGCAGAGAACAAGCAAGAACTATTCCCTCTCAGACCCCGCCCCCACATACAGTGTCAGGACTCACCAGTGTGGGTTGCCCTGCCCTGGTGAATACCTAAGACTGCCCCTTACTACATAACAGGCATGCTGAGACAAAAAAAGAAAAAAATGGCCCAAATGAAAGAATAGTTCAAAGCTCCAGAAAAATACAACTAAGCAATGAAGAGATAACCAATCTGTCAAGATACACAGTTCAAAACACTGGTTATCAGGATGGTCCTCTAACTCACTGGGTACTTCAACAGCATAAAAAAGACCCAGGCAGCAATGAAGGTCACATTATGTAAAATAAAGAAAAATCTACAGGTAACCAACAGTGATGGGAAAGAAACCAGGACTCAAATCAATGATTTGGAGCAGGAGGAAGAAATAAACATTCAACCAGAACAGAATGAAGAAACAAGAATTCAAAAAAATGAGGAGAGGCTTAGGAACCTCCGGGACATCTTTAAATGTTCCAACATCCAAATTGGGGATGCCAGAAGGAGAAGAGGAAGACCAAGAAATTGAAAACTTATTTGAAAAAATAATGAAGAAGAACTTCCCCAATCTGGCAAAGGAAATAGACTTTCAGGAAGTCCAGGAAGCTCAGAGAGTCCCCAAGAAGTTGGACCCAAGGAGGAACACACCAAGGCACATCATAATTACATTACCCAGGATTAAATATAAGGAGAGAATCTTAAAAGCAGCAAGAGAAAAAGAGACAGTTACCTACAAAGGAGTTCCAAAAGACTTTCAGCTGATTTCACAAAAGAGACCTTACAGGCAAGAAAGGGCTGGAAAGAAGTATTCGAAATCATAAAGGGCAAGAACCTATACTCAAGATTACTCTATGCAGCAAAGCTATCATTTAGAATGGAAGGGCAGATAAAATGCTTCCCAGATAAGGTCAAGTTAAAGGAGTTCATCATCGCCCAGCCCTTATTATATGAAATGTTAAAGGGACTTATCTAAGAAAAAGAAGATAAAAAATGTGAACAGTAAAATGACAACAAACTCACAGCTACCAACAACTGAACATTAAAAACAAAAACAAACTAAGCAAACAACTAGAACAGGAAGAGAATCACAAAAATGCAGATCACATGGAGGGTTATCAGTGGGGGAGTGGGAAGGGGAGAGAGTGGGTGAAAGGTACAGAGAATAAGTAGCATAAATGGTAGGTAGAAAATAGACAGGAGGAGGTTAAGAATAGTATAGGAAGTGTAGAAGCCAAAGAACTTATATGTATGACCCATGGTCATGAACTAAAGGTGGGGGAATGTGGTGCAAATACTGACTTGGCTTTCTCCTTTGAAGAGACAAATATGTTACTGTAGGAAAGATTCACTGAAACAAAGGAGTCAAGTACGCAAGATATAGTGTTTTTAAAAACATTTTTAATGAAGAAATAATTCCATTCCAAAATATAGACACACAATTAAATAGTTTAATCACTTCAAAATATAACATGTCCCCAGGAGGTTCCAACACACACACACACACACGCACACACACACAAAACAATACTTAACAGCAATAAAAAAAACCCCATACAATAGTAGTTTTGTTACAATACCAATGAATATTGTGAAATCTTTAGGGTTTCTGAATTGGTTACTTTGAATGCTGTCAAATTACAGTAGTCATAATTAAAAATGTCTTACAGTTAATTAGCTTCAGGATATAATGCTTCTGAATTTTTTTCTCTTTTTGGTTCAAAAGTAAAAATGCCCTTTCTTCTGAGGACACAGTGGAGTTCTTGTCTGTGGCTCCTTGCGCGGAATCGAACCAAGGTGACTGCAGCAACCGAAAGTTGCCGTATTTACAATGTTTATCTACAGTTAACAGCCAAGAATAAGGGTGGACAAAGATGATCAAAATAAAAGCGGACATCAGTGCTAAATTATGATGCAACAGTTTGGCTCATGCATACTAAGAAAATACATAGTATATCACAACAAAGGCCATACTCTTATGCAATTAAGTTCACATTACTACTTACAAATAAACCTTCCCTGCCTTATCATTCGAGAATCCATTTTTCACAATCTCCAGCACATCTCCCTCTGACCAACCAAACTTACCCCGACTTCCGTCCTGACCAACCACAACTGATTCCTGAATCCCATACAGTAGATTTCACCCTCCTCCTTCCCTCCATTAACATGGCATTGCGGAGGAGGGCTGGCTGTGTTAGCCTAGTGCTCATTAATAGGCCATCATCTCTGATGGAAATGCATGTGCAATTCATTGTGGAACAAGAAAGAACCCCCCTCCCCAAGATATAATTGTACCTAATGGACAGGCCAGGTAAAACCTGCTGGGTTTGCTCTTAGAACAGGCCCCAAAAGTACATTTGGAGGGCCAAGGAAAGAAACCCACCAAAAAACACAAAAACCCAAAACAACACGCGCCATTTTGTCTCGATTACAGGAGAGGGGTGCTTGAGTCTGGTCTCAGTGCTGACGCGGAGCTAAGAGAAAGAAAAGGTGGCTGGTTAGTCAGGAACTGGTCATTGGCAGCAGTTTCTAGAGACCTTGCAATGGCTTTGCACGATGGTATCAACAACCGTGTGATGGAGTTGGCAATGAAAGCTACAACAAGGGGGAAGATTATCAGCAAAACAGTTCAAACCTTAGACAAACATTCTGATATAGAAGCACAAAGTGACAACAGAATTCAGCTCATTCCAGTCAGTGGCTGCATGCCACTTGCAGGGTCAGAGTTCTGAGTTCAAGAACTACCTGGCTATGAGTTAGAGCTGACAACAATGTAGGTAGCTGGGATGTAGTGGTTGTAAGTAGAGTACGAGGCACCCGGGACCACCTGCTCCATCTAGAGAGGTACGGTTTCACAGAAGATGGGCAGTGGAAAGGAGATGAACATTAAGATATACCAACAAAACCCGCAATAAAATCTATCTGTGCAAAAAATCTGAGAACTGTGCCGTTGTGCCACTTTGGTGTCAGCCTGTTCTCAGGGACATTTGTCAGACTGGTTCTCTGGAAGGAAGTATGATTAAGTGCGTCAATGGGTAGAATGGGCTCCTTACTAATGCCAACCAAGAGCTTAACTATCTCTAAGGCATGTGATTTTTGTTCTAAAGGGCAGCCAGGAAGATGGTTTCTGGCCAAACGCAGAGATGGGAACATCTTAGAGCCCTTGGAGAGGGAGCTGGAAGATGTCAGGATATCTCTGTCAGCTGGGTACCCATTAACTACCAACTATGTGTGTGTGTGTGTGTGGGGGGGACGGTGAAGGTTGTGGTCAGCCATGGAAGCAAAATCAAGTTGCTGAAGTTTTAAGGTTGACACAGAGCCTGTCTTACTTATTTTGAATAAGGCCTTTTCAGAGATTTTATTATACAACTTCATTCTAAAGCAGTGGTTCTCAACCTTTAGCAGGTGCCAGAATCACCTGGAGACCTTATTAAAACACAGATTGCTGCCACCACCACCCGCCCCCACCTAGAGTTACTGACTCAGTAGGCCTGGGCTGGGGCCCAAGAATTTGCATTTCTAAATAAATTCTCAGGGGATGCCAATGCTTTCTGGTCCAGGGAACACACTTTGAGAAACACTGATTTAAAATGATGTTCTCTTCTTTTAAAGGAGCAGCAGGAATTCCAGAGAAGCTGCCAATTTCAGTATAATGCGTCTAAGATGCTGCAGGATTTTTATTCCACCAAATCTTGAAAAAGGTTATTTTTTCAGTTCCCAAGAATCTGTAAGGGAGGTCTCAACACTCCCCCAAAAGGGTCCTCGTAAAGGACCACCAGCAGAGTCTTCCATTCTCCCTTTTCTGACATTTCTTTTGCACCCCAGCTTCTCCCTGAGTGCAAAATCCCAACTCAACTCAGCAGAGGCTGTTTCCTTTCATGTGACCACAGAAGGCTGCATGCAGAATACCAGGGAGCCAGCTAAGGCAATAAACATTCAGAAATAAAAGGAGAGTGAACATTTTTGCAAGCGCACTTTTTAAGCCTGTACAATTAAAGCTGAAGGCCTCCAAACAACCTGGTAGGGGAACCTGTGGCTGAGCGGTGCTGTTAGAGACATGCTCCCTAACGCTAAAACAAGAGGGACAGGACTGTGGAAGAGCAGAGATCACTTTAGTCCACGTGGGGGTCTTATGGCACCTGTGGTTTATAAACAGCTTTAGTAACGATTCTTTCAAAACATAGTTCACAGTTTTTAAGAAGATCTGTGCTGATTTTAAAAACTAGATTCTATAGAATTTGAATGTTGTCTGTTTTTGAATATGACATCTGTTTGGAAAAAATATTTACACTAAATTCTACGGCTGATTTGCTAGAATATCTTGAAAGAAAACAACCTCAAGGTGGAAAGAAGCCCCAAAGACTGCATTTTCCTGGTACGTTTGGTTCAAGTCACTGCTCGCAGAGACTTGGAGACAACGGCAGACAGTGCAGGCCAAGGACCCTTCTTGGCTTCTGGGCTCTGGGTCTGTATACCCAGGAACCAAATCCGTCAGGGTCAAGAATAATTGCAAGTGGTTGTTTTTTCCCCAATTGCTGTGGAAAAAAAATGTACATTGTATAATAAACTGTTTTGCTAAAATCCCAAAGAATTCAGAAATCAAACTTCTAGCTATAAACAGTATTAATATTGTCATTGTAAACTGAACAGGTTCAATATCATGTGCAAAGGTTTAAAATGCTTATTAACACTGCCATCGTGAGTAACAGCAGCAGCATGGGTTTTCAGCCTGTGGGTTTTTGTTCATTTTAAACCGGGGATGAGCCATGTTACAGAAGATGTAGTTGATAAGTTAGCTGTGAACCAAAGTCTTTTTTTTTTCTTTCCTTTTTTAAAGCACACACAACTATGAACTACAAATCTTAGAACAAAATGTTAGCTGCACTACAGTCAGTGGAAAACGTCTTTAGGGGAGGGGGTCTGCCAGGATCGGCTGCGTGTGGTGGCTCCTCTCCGGTGAGGTGGCTGCCGGGCTGCTGTCTTCTCCTCTGTGTGGGTGGGTGGGTGCAGCGCTCCCCTTCATCCTCAGCTCTCATGTTATTTTCATCATCTGTCTGACTATAGTTTGCCTGGGAATAAGGAATGTGTAATTTTTTTTAAAGATGAAAACTGTTCTCTAAATCAGAATTAGAAAGCTAAGGATCCCCCTTTTCCCCAACACACACGGACTCTCTCTCTCTCTCTCTCTCTCTCCCCCGCTTTCTCTCCCCTCCCTTCCTTTGAGAATCAGGAACGAATGTCCTGGGACATGGTGTGCTATTTATTGTACCTTCTGAAAGGGAAGACAAGAATCCTCGTGTTGAGTCTCTTGCTCAGTGGGTATCTGGAAGGTTACAGCAGTGTGAGGCTGTCCCTTGGACAAGGAGGTATGAACACACTGACTCACCATCGGAATACCATGCTCATTAAATTTTTTAAAATCTATTTTTGATCTTCAAATCCCCCAATTTCTGAAGTTAGGGTGTGGATGGCCAAGGAGAGTGAACGACCGTGTGGCCAGAGGATTGGAAAAGGGAGCAATCTGAGATTTGAGTGGGTTGAAATGGAGTTTTGGTGTACGCGAAGTTGGATGCTAACCCTATGGGTACTGTTTCTTCCAAAGCGGCTAGCTGAAAAGCAGTAAGATAGGTTTTATTGGTTTTGTGTTGATAAGTGCATATTTATTTTTAAACAGACCTACCACTCCTTTTGAGCAGAGGATGGGTCCCACCTCATGACCCTTACCCATGCCGGGCTCTGTTGGTGGCAGCCTGATCAACCTGGAGCTGAGGAAGTTGGTGTAGGACAGTTGGACCAGAGATGCATATAGTCTGGGATAATATCTGGCCTTGCAGTATAGTCAGACAGTCATACAAATAGATTTCAATACCATAAACTGCTCTAAAATTTCAGCTGCATTTCTTGGCTACATCAAGAAAAATTACAGTAGGCTAAAACTCGCTACAAAGAAGAAAAGCCACTAGCTTCTGCAGGGTTTTAGCCGGTTTTAAATGAATTTTGCCTGAGTAGCTGATTGAGTAACAGGCTGGTTCGTGTTTAGAGACCTGTAGAATGCCAGGTAGGCAGATATAGGATGCATTAAATGGCAGAGGTCACAACTGTATTAATTTTTTACTGCCAAATTTGTACTGGAGATAAAAAAATTGCCTAAGAACTTTCGAAGCACTGAAGTATTTGGCTTTTAGTTACAAGAACCAAATGCTACTTTTTATCTGGGTTTATGTCAAGGATAATTTATTAGGCTTTTAAAAAATACATTTTTTCTAAGTAACTACTAATGTTTAAATAACATGCAGAACAAAAACAAATTGCTGGAGCTGAGAGAAAGAAAATGCTATTAAAGGGACAAGCTTGCTCCTTTGGGACTAGATTTGTTACAACTGGGGAGCATATTCTCAGAAATGGCTCCTGAGATTTTTTTCACTGACACATTACGAGGCATCAGGTGTAGCCTTCTTCAGTCCAAGGTGGGCAGAATACAGCAGGGTCAGCAAGGTTCTCCCGTTCACACCAAAAGGGCCTAACAGCTCCAAAACTATATATCGTAATAGCAACTAGGCTGTGATTTTTTACGTGCTTAATCTTAACCTGAGGACTGAGACAGGAGGTATGTAGTGTTTGAGCTTCAATGTATTCTTTATAATTTATGTCATTTAGGATATATATGTATATACTTTTTTCGATTCAGCAGCCAGACTTAGGGGACTCACTACATGGTTGGAAAAGGCTGTGTAACAACAGTAGATACAAGTGAAACTCAATAACTGTGAGAGAGCTACTCGCTTAGAGCCGTACTGAGGGACATCTAAGTGGCCATTAGCTGGAGCCAGGGAAACCATCTAGACTTATGGGACAGTTCGCTGTAGGGGCATCGAATCATTGCACATAGCTAGGTCCTAGCCCTGGTTATTAAAAATAGAGGGAGCAAGGTAGTTCTGAGTCCCAGGGGTGCCTATACACCTGCATTATAACTTCAGTAGCTTCCAGTGATTAAATCGCTTACAAAGCCCTGAGCACAGAACCAGGCATGTATGAGTGTTCTCATTAAAATTACAGTGTGCCTGCCACTATGTTAAGCTCTTTAAAACTATATCTCAGGGAGGACAACTGCTCTATGATGTAGGCATTATCATGCATGTTGTACAGGCATGGAGGCTCATCGAGGTTTAACAATTTGTCCAAGGTTATACTGCTAAAATTTGGTGAAACTTGCATTTGAAACCAGGTCTAGTAGATTCCACAGCCTAAGCTCTGACCACCACCCTCACGTGATCCTGCCAGCCAAGTGCTGTTCTTTCTCCATTAAAAAGTTACGGAGGCCCTTCTGTGTACATAGGCAGGTCCTTGGAGGAAAAGGGTCACCTGCCATCTAAATGACACTTTTATTGTTACAGCCGCCTGAATTCCACCAAGGACTTGAATTAACTATTCCAAAAATAAAAGGCTCCAGAAGCTTTCCTCCATGTTTTGCTTCTTTGGTTTTCGCTTTTGTTTAGGTTTTGCTTTCACTTATTAAGGGCCTATCTTTGGCCCATTGGGCCCTGGGGACAGCGTGACTGAGGAGCTGACTCATCTCTGGAAGTGCTGAGCAGACTTGGACTTTTCCTTCTCAGGTGAGAGAGGCTAAAACTTGGGTGCTGTGAGGGACTAGTGATGTGGCTTCGTAGCCACAGCATATTTCTGGGGCGCATCTGGTGTTATAGAAGTTTCTGTGCCATTTTTTCCTAATTAACAGAGTTACAAAGTCAAGTCCCGAGGTTGTTTGCCAAATCTCCGCTGGATTGTAATGAAATTCCCCGTAGACTGGGATGATCCTTTGACAAAAGCAGGGAAGGAGGGTTATTTTACCACAGAGAAACACCTAAGAGAGAATGACTGTGAATTCGGGTTGCAGGTTATAAGCATTCGGTGTGCGGTGGCCACATTTCCTCCTAAATGAGAGGGTACTTACTTGAGAGGAGAGTGATAAAAGGATATTGTATTCAACCTTGCAAGCTGACCTGTGGGTGACAAAGGACACAAACGAGAAAGGTGACATGTCAAGTCTGTGATGCATTCAAGCTGGTGAATTATTTGGTTGGAAGCCATGCACAAAGACAGAGAAAGAGAGAGGCCAATGAATGACAGTAGCATTCTGATCCATGAAACAACCATACGCTCACAGAGCAGTCAAGGAAAATCGCTTCAGCGTTCTGCAGGGCACCTGTCTTGCGTGGGGACACCCAGGTCTGTTATATTCTCCTAGCCCCTTTCTTTGCCTTTTCTCTGACGTCACTGGGCATGGAAAGGAAAGGAGAGAGAGAAGCAGCTTAAGATTTACCAGAGGTGGCAAAAGCTCCAACTGGATCTTAAGCTATTAATAGAATTTCCCTTCATTTCACTCATACATGGTTAAATTCCTAGTTCATTCAAAAAAGTAAACCCGAGAATTTCAGTAACTGTTGCCACCCAAATCCAGAAACTGATATGAGCTCCAAGAGGGAGGCCTACCAGTGCCTTCATCAGCATGAACCAGAATATTGATTGTTTAACCATCTCTCTCTCCCCCTCTATGTGGCAGAACCAA
>PVKM010045662.1:0-11910 GCA_004027735.1 Carollia perspicillata
CCCCCGCCGAGGTGGCCAGCCCCCACGGGCAGCTGCGTTCCTGTGCCACTGCAGAAAGGCCTCCTCGCTCAGGGGCAGCGTTTGCTGGTGTGGCAGCGGTGGAAGGGGGCAGCCGTCCCTCTGTAGATGCCACCCCCGGAAGTCCCTGGGGGCCAGGGCTCGGTCGGTGGGGCGGGACTGACTTCGGAGGTGTGGGCTGAGCTGGGCGGAGCTGTGCTCCGCGTGTGCCAGGGCCGGGGAGGCCCGAACGGCTCGGAAACGGGGTAACGCGCGTCGCACCACCGTAACACGACACACGACACTACTTCAGAGCGTCCCGTAGGGACTGGGCCAGGCTCCACGACCGGCAGTCGGCCCCCTTACCAGCCTCCCCGAAGACACCGGCCCGAGCCAAACCAACAGGAGAGAGGGCTCGGGAGCGGGCAGATGCACTAGCAAAACCAACGGTTTCGCCAGCAACCAGCACTCTTGCCTGCCCACCAAACAGGGCTCTGTAGGAGCTCTCCCCCGACACGGGGAGGCGGCGTTTGGAAACACTCGCCCGTGTGTTCTTTAGGGAGTCGTGCTCTGGGGCTCCCTCAAGAAAATAGCCCCGGGGCTCCATGTCGGGGCACCTGGCAGGCGGGGCAGGGCGGCCTTAGACCCACAACCTAAGGCGAGAAGGGAAGGCATTTGTTCTGAAGGGAGTGAGTCCCATGGGTGCCCCCAGCCGAGCCCCCTCAGGTGAGAGGACACCCCACCGAATGCGCTTGGCTGTACCCTTGTCCAGCAGGTCTCGGGCGGGCCAGCCCTGAGCCCAGGCGCCTGTGTCCAGCCTAGTGGGAACCCTCTATGGGTCAGCCCCACCCCACTGGCCTCTGTCACCTCAGTCCCCAGCCCAGTGCTTGGCACGGAGCAGGCTTGGTGAGTGGATGATGGATGGACAGGTGCCTGTGCCAGCTGGCAGGGCCCACTTGTCACAGGGCGTGAGGTGAGAAGTGACCCTGCTGGGATACAGGCTTTCTGCGTCTCCATCAGAACGGTACATGGGCTGCAGCCCAGCGAGGACCCGTGCTGTGGGGCGTGGGGGCCCCCTTCCGGAAGGCACCGAACATGGGCCTCTTCCCGGGCCACGGCGGCTGCAAGACTCCGAGATCTGCAGAGCGTCGTTCCGTTGCTCAGGTGCCGCACTGGCCAGCCCGTGGTCGGGGAGGAGGCGCTGGCGAGGGGCGGGGCATCCACCGGCCCCACCACCACCATGGGGCCTCCCCGAAGGTGCCGGCACTGCTCAGGGGTACAGGTGGCAGCTGTGCGCTGGCCACTGGGACTGGCCGAGGGGGAGCGTCCATCTACTCAGGGCAGTAGGGGGACCGAGAGGCAGCGATTCCGCAGAAGCCCCAGGTGTGGCCCCGCCCAGGGTGGGGCAAGCAGGTGCAAAGGGAGATCCTCGTCTATTGTCACCAGGAGCCGCCGCTGGTGGCCTCGAATAGCACGTTACCACTCAGCTCTATCCCTTGTTTTGAGGAGACTGTGCCAGGCACCCTACTGGGGGCCCATGGGCCTATTATAGGGGTGCAGGGGCTGGGACAGGGGTGCGAACCTGCTGGTCGTGTCTCCGAGGCTGAGCTGTTGGGGTGGTGGACAAGGTGTGCCTCTAAGGGCCCTCCCACCGGTCACCCCGGGCCCCCTCCAGCCCCTGCTGGCCCCTCACCCGCGTGTCTCTGACCCTTCCGACCCCCCGTGTCCTTCCGGAGACTGTGCTTTGTGGCCACGGGCAGCACCCAGAGCTGCGGTGGGAGCCGGGGTGGGCCGTGTGCCCTGAGGGCAGCACTGACGGTGGGTTTGGCAGAGGAGAGCCGCCTGCACCCCCCACCCCCTGCACACGGTCCCCGCCCTGCCTCCCCCAGATCCGGGCCGCCACGGCTAGTCGTTGCCTCCACGAGCCTCAGTTTCCCCTCTGCGCAGCAGAGCGCCCCCTTCTGAGCATGCCCGTGACTCACGTCCAACCACCTAGAAACCTGGCCCGAGCCACAGGGACAAGCTAGTGAGGCACAGGCCGCCGCTCGTCCCTTTCCTGGGTGCACATCTCTCTGAGTCCATGGACTGGGCAGAGGGACAGTGCTTCTCCCGGTGTCCGCCTGCTGTCCCGTCACCAGGGGGACACCTGCGCCAGCACCCTTCTCTCCCGGATGAAGGAGCCACCTCACCAGTCCCAGGTCAGCCTGGAAGAGGCCATCCACCCGGCTCCAGCATCGCCCAGGGCCGTGCACACTGCCAGAGTGGGCCTCGGCGGGAGCCGGGCAGGGCCACCTGGAGCAGGGTGGACGCACTTAGCCCCAGGCCCTCCCTGTGCACATGGGCCCCAGGACCGGCCTTTTAACCAGGTGTGCCGGTGCCTGTCCGGGGCCCCACCTGAGAAGCACTGTTCCTCCCGATGCACCTGCCGGCCTGGTGACCCTGGACACTCCTAACCCTGCAGGACTGGCCAGCACAAGCTGCCCCCAAGGGCCCCGGCCATGGGTGCCGTGGGTGCTCCTGCACCCCTGGCTGCCGGGCTGGACTGGGCATCTTTGTGGTCAGACTGATGATTGGGGTGGGGGCAGGAGCCCCTGGGCTCTGGGGTGTCCCCTCCTGTGGGTCTGTGAACAGGCGGCCGGGTGGGGCCACCCAAGTGGTTTTGCCCCCCTCCCCCTCCACAGGGCCCAGCCTCAGTACCTCAGCCTCCACAGCCCGGTTCTCTGCCAAGTGGGCCGAGTCATCCGTTAGCCGCCGGCGTGTGCACCCTCAGAGCTCTGAGAGGAGCTGCACACAGCAGCAGTCAGGGCCACACTGTCCTCCAGGTTGGGCCAGGGGCTTGTCCAGGATGAGACACAGCCCTGGGTCCTCGAACACAGTCTGCCGCCTGCTCAGGTCCAGGGACGCATCGGGCACGGGCCAGCTTGGGGGCCTGCAGGGGGTGGGGCCTGGGAGGGGGCTGGGTCCCCGAGGAGCAGCCCCTGTGGGAGAAGAGAGCCTGCCCAGGTGTGAGTGGGGAGCAGGGTGCATCGGTCCCCATGAAAGTGTGTGCTCGGCTCAGGCTGCCTGTGGGTGCGGAGGGAGGGCACGGGGCTGCTGCCCACTGGTAGGCACAGCCAGGGCCCTCTGCAGAGTTGGGCTCTGGCCCTGGAGGGGCACCTCGCCAAGGGGTACCGGAGGTGAGGCAAAGAGGTGGCTTTGCCAGGGAGGGGGAGGCAGGAGCCTGCGTCTCCACGAGGCAGCAGAGGGGCCCACAGAGCGGGTGACAGGACCTGGGAGGGCCAGGCTGGGGAGAGGTGGAGGCGCAGGGCGGGGCGCCCACAGTGGGCCCTGGATGCAGACAGCAGGACGTGCAGCCCAGGCCCCACAGCCTAGCAGGGCTCCACCTGGGAGGGCAGGGAGGGCCCTTTCCCCGACACCAGCTTCTCTCTCTCAGCCCTGGGAATCCCACCCTCACCCCACCCCCACCCCCACAGCCCACTGGGTGCTGGCCCCACTCAGATCCCCGCCCCCAGGAAGCTGGCCTTGGCCCTCCCCATCCTCCTGCAGCCCCAAGGGCGGCCCCCCAGGACCTCCGGGTGGTGCCCAGCCAAGAGCTGCCTTCCCCTTCCCGGGCTGGGTGAGCGAGGGCTCTTGGCCTCCAGGCCTCCATGGACCCTGCCCACTCGCTGCCCGGTGAGCAGGACTCCGGCGACTGTGCGTGTGGGAGGGGCCCTGATTACACAGAAAGCTGCCAGGAAATAAAAGACATGCCTACATTTCTCAAAACAAGCTTTAAAAGGCCTCAGGGGCTTGATTGTTGTGTTTTTGGCAGAGAAGTCGAAGCAGGAACCAAGGCCCGCCCCTTCTCTGCTCTGATGTTTGCAGAGCTGGGGTGCTGTGGCCGCACACACGGGGTCCCTGGCTCCCCTCCAGGCTGCCCGCTCAGCGCAGCCCCCCACCCGGCGCAGTGGCACCAGTGAGCCTCACCCTGGAGCTCTGCCGCTGGGGACCAGCCAGTCCTGTTCACACACTCGGGGCAGGGCGGGAGGTCCCCTCCGAGAGACTCTCAGGACACTTCCGCTCTTTCCCGGTCTTCTCCAAGTCAGAAACGCCCCCAGCGCAGTCTGTGTGCCTTCTACTGAGACACAGGGGCAGCCAGCCAGCCAGTCCTGCGGGAGAGGCCTGGGGCCCTGCTGGCCAGTCCCCTGCAGGCCACGCCAGCCCTGCACCACCACCCCAGGGCAAGGGTAGGCCTCCTTCATGCCCCCAAGGCCACCGCCATTCATAGGCTCACGGCAGGGCACCCCCCAGCTGACCAGCCACCCTCCTACCCAGATTCTCTGCCTGCTCAGAAGGGACAGGACCCTGCTCCCTGACCAGAGGCCTCCTGCACCAGCCTGGGCAAGGAGGGTGCTCCTGCCGCCACCCGCCCGGCACTCAGCTCCGTCCCCCACAATCCCACCCTGGGCCGTGACACCCAGGGGCACCTTGCTTTTCTCGGCAGCAGGTGCTGGTGGTGGCCCTGCTGGAGAGGAAAGCAATGGCCAGAGCTGAGCCCATGGCCTGGGCTAGGGGACCTGCCGGGAGGCTGGGAGGCCGAGGGGGCGGAGCCGAAGACCTCCTGCACAAGCCCCGCCCACTCCCCCTTCCTGCTCCCGGGGTCTCCCTGCGCTTCTGCAAGCGTCCCCTGGGTTGGGCTGGGCTGGCCTCAGGCCTGCACAGACCGTGGTGTGGGGCAGCTCGTCCAGGTGGGGACTCCAACCACAGCCGGGTCCCTGGGAAGAGTGTGCGGGCAGGCCCTGCCGGTGTGGTGAAGGCAGCCTCTCGGCAGGGGTGTGGGCCTGCTCCCAGGCTTTGCCCTTTCTCCTTGTCTCCGTGTCCACGTTGCGTGTTCTACTAAGTAGAAAAATAATAATAATAGAACTGATATTCTGAGGGAAGCATCCTTTGCCAGGTGCGTGCAGCTTGCCTCCCTGGGTCTGCCGCACCCAGCCCTCCGGTCAGGGCCTTGCCCACTCCCCTCCCCCGGCGGGCATTCAGAGTTCTCAGCTGCACAGACGGCGTCCAAGGCAGTTCCTGCCCAGGTGACAGGCCTGCCAGCAGCCCGCTTGCCCAGCGCCTGGCCCCGTTGCCTTCTCCGCTGTGGTCCTGGCCCTGGCAGGGGAACAGGGCCGGCTTGTTCTGCCTCCTTCCTGAACCCCTGGGCTCTGGGCCCACGGCCCCTGGGGAAGGCACACAGGAAGGAGGAAGGAGGCCAAGAGCTGGCGGGCAGGCTGGAGAGGCCCCTGCCTACACCTGAGCTGGACTTGCACTTCAAAGGCAGGAAGGAAACCCGGTCCCTCTGCAGGAGCCACAGCAGGAGCCGGCCAGCCATGGGGGAGGGGATGTGGCCACAGGAGGGGCAGGGCATGCAGCTCCCGCCCCAGCAGGTGGCCCTGTGGCAGAAGCTCAGCCCCAGGAGCCGCCCCAACCCCAGCCAACCAGTCGGGTCAGTGGGAGACAAGCCCTCCCCTCTCACCGGGTCCATCGGGGGCAGGTCTCAGGAGGGATCTGGAGGCAGGGGGCCTGGGAGGTCAGTCCCGGGGGAGGACGACCCTCCCTGTGGGCACCTGTGAGGGACCCAGACTTTTTCGTTGGTGGCTGCAGTGTATTCCCACATTAGTGACCCCACCAAAAGTAGGTGTCTTTGGTGGCCAGTCTGTGCTCTCCCCAGCGCAGACCCACCGGCGGACAGTGGCTGCAGACGGGGCCAGCAGGCTTTTTCAGTAGTGGACCAGGTAGTGGGCACCTTTCGCCCATGGCCATAAGGGCTCCAACTCGCTGCTCATCCCGGGCCCCACAGAGAGTGTGTGAGCGAGTGGGAGTGGCTGTGCCAGCCAGCCTGGATTCACAACCCAGGGGGCCGCACAGGTCGGCCACGGTCTGGCCCGTGAGCTAGGAATGCTGTCTATATTCTTAAAGTGCTGTAAAACCAAGAAGAAGGGAAAGGAATGTGCGATAGAGACCAGATGTGGCCCGTGGGCTACAGAACGTCACTGTCTGGCCCTTCAGGGAAGCGCCCGCCGACTGGACCGGACCATTCACCACCACCCACAGTCAGCAAAAATCTGGCGTGTCCAGTCCTGGAGAGCACCCGCACGTCCAGGGCGGCCTTTCCGCGTCCAGGGCTCCTCGTGACTGGGCAGCCCATGACACCGGTGTCTTTGCTGGCGCTGGAGTGGGCAAAGAGGCTCCCCTGTGTCACAGAAGCCGGGGTGACTCCTGCCGCCCGAGCCGTTTGCACTGGGCCGCCCGCGCTGCGAGCCAGCCCACCCCACGTGGGGCATCGGGCCAGTGAGCCACCGGCCCCTGCAGCTCCCTCGGCTTGTGCACACTGTCCCCGTGGGCCCCAGCAGAGCCCCAGTCTTAAACAAGGTGCGGCTGCGACCAGACGCCCCTCCAGGGTCCACAGAGTCCCTGCAGCAGCTCCGGGGCGGGGCCCTGCAGCGCCCTCTCACCTCTGACCCCGCGGCGCCAGCGGCTTCCCAGCGTGGCAGAGCCCTGTTCCAGCCCGCTTGCATGGCGTGGGCTCCGGTTCCTGCGCACCCGCACGTCCTCACCCTCGGCTCTGCGTTGTCGACGGCAGCCACCCCGGTGGGGGGGCCGTGGCATCGCACTGTGACTTTGAAGGGTGTTTCCCGATGGCCACTGCTTACTGGCCCTTCGGGTATCTTCTTGGGGGAAATGTCTGTTTTGGATCCTTTGCCCATTTTCGAACCAGGTTGTTTGGGCTTTCCTGTTGTGCTGTAGGGGCTTTTCGGTGTATCCTGGATGTTAGTCCTTTATTAGACATGTGACTTGCAAGTGTCTTCTCCCATCTGTGGGTTGCTGTAGCTCCCTTTGATGCACAAAATGCCTTTAGTTTTGACAGACTGCAGCAGGTCTGCTTCCTTTTGTTTCCGTGCCTCTGCTGTCGCACGGAATCACTGCCGAGGCCGGCGCTGCGGGGCGTCCCTCCGTCCTGTGTGTCCGTGCTCGTACTCCGTTCTGTGCTCTTGCAGCGTGGTCTGTGACCCCGCCCAGTTCCTCTCGGTGCCCGGCGTCGGGCCGGCTCCCACTTCCTGGTCTTGCGCACGCTGCACCGTTTTCCCAGCGCCGCCTGTAGCCTGCCGCTGGTCCACGTGTGCAAGGGCTGGTCTCCAGACCCTCTGCTGTCCCCGCCGTCTCTGCCTGGGTGGGGTGCCACTGTTGCTCGGTGGCGAGTTCTGAAACCAGGAATGTGAGTCCCCCAACCCTGCCCTTTTTCAAGGCTCTTTCGGCTGCTCTCCCGATGACATTTCAAGGCTTGCGTTTTGTCTCTGTGGCCAGGGTCAGCTTGCTTCTTTGTCGGACGGTGCTGGTGTCTGCTGACTCTCCCATTTCTGCTTGCTCCCCTGGTGGTGTCCTGCTCCCTCGTGTGCCGACTGTCTCCAACTGCGTCTTGGGTTTTGCGTGCGAAGCATCAGCTACGAGAGTAACTGAAGGACTAAGGTGTTGCTGCCATCTGCCTCCAGAGCAGGTCTCCCTCCGCTTCTGCCCAGAACCCAGAGGTGGTGCCTGGCAGGAGCCACCTTAACCCAAAGCCCAGGCCTGACGGAGGGTGGAGGGGAAGTCCACAGGGAACTGCTCCCCTGAGGCTCCCCCAAACTGCAGGGGGCAGCTCTGGCAGTCCTGGCCGTGGGAGTGGTTTCCTGGGCTCCCACCTCAAGCCAGCTCTGAGCTGTGACAGCCACCCCTGTCCCATCATGAGGCCACTCGGACCACTTGGGGAAAGGGCTCTGAGTGCCGGGCCGCTCCGGTCCCCTTGTCCTCTGCGTGGGACCGAGACTCCCTCCCTCGCTCGTTTGCTCCTTGGTGCCTTTAGAAGGCAGGTGCATTTATCAGCCTTGTCTGCTGGTCTGGGTAACAGCCTGCCTTCGCCTGAGGGGAAGCCCTGAAGGTCTTTTCTACAAGTCCAGTGCTGACCCCAAGGTTCCCGAAGCAACTTAGGTCAGCCTAGAGCCAGCTCTCTGATCACTGACGCAGTCCACCTGCCCAGCACCCGCAAGGCCAGCGCCAGCCCATCTCGGAGCTGAAAACCCGGAGCTCAGTGAGCGGAGCTGCCCCTCATGACTGCACAGCCAGTGCGTGCAGGGTTGGGGCTGGACCCCGCTGTGCCCAGTTGAAAAGCCACTGCTCCTCCCGCTCCGCTCAGCAGCCTCTGGGGCTCCCACTGCCCATGTACTGAGCACAGAGGCCCAGCTGGTCCTCCAGACCCCTGCAGCTGCCCCTGGTGAGGCTGGCCCCAAGAAGCCCTGCCTCTGCTCCGTGGGCACTCCTCCCCACACCCTACCCTCCAGACCAGAGGCTGGGGCCCTGTCCTGGCCTCCTGAGGCCCCCAGCTGGAATGGGACCAGGAGTGGGGCTGCTGAGCAGGCCTGAGCACCCCACCTACCCACACTGGGGCTCCCTGGCCTCAGAGCAGCAGCGTGGGGCTGGGTGCCCTGCAGGGCACTGGGGACACAGCTCGTCTAGGAGGAGACACGGCAGGCCGAGGGGGCCCGCGTCTGGAACCAGCGCCATGTCAGGCCGTCCTGGGATGCCCTGGCCAAGGCCAGCTCACCCTGCAGGGGCTGGGTGGTGGAGCGCGGGCACCCTCATCAGGGCCTCTCCGGCCCCCCGCCCGCAGGTGAACAACAATGGGGTCATCTCCTTCCTGAGAGAGGTCTCGCAGTTCACCCCGGCCGCCTTCCCCATCGCCAAGGACCGCTGCGTGGTGGCTGCCTTCTGGGCGGACGTGGACAACCGGCGCGCAGGTGACGTGTACTACCGGGAAGCCACCGACCTGGCCACACTGCGCAGAGCCACGGAGGACATCAAACGCTACTTCCCCGAGCTGCCGAACTTCTCCGCCACCTGGGTTTTCGTCGCCACCTGGTACCGTGTGACCTTCTTTGGAGGCAGCTCCTCCTCTCCCGTGAGTTTCTGTCCTGGGGAGGGAGGAGGTGCTGCTGGGCCCCGGTCTCCCTCCCGGTGCACAACTTGCTGAGGAGGGGTGGCATAGTTGCTGGCCCATAGCCAAGAGGAAAAACGGGGTTCAGGCACAGGAGTGACTCACCAAGGTCCCAGAGCCTGGCTGGGAAAGGATGAGGGACCCTCCCGGTGCCCCAGGAAAAGCCCCGATGCTCGGGGAAAAGCAGGGGCATGTCAGCAGGACCCCCACTGGGAGCGCTCCAGTCTCAGAGGGTCAGGCAGGAAGTGACCATGGCCTCCATGTGAGTCCTTGATGGCGCCCAGCGGAACAAAACGCGAGCTCAGGAGTAACTGAGCACTGTACCCGGCACGGCCGGTGCTGGCGGGTGGGCCCCCCCAGGGTGGGAAACCCCAGGGAGCACAGCACTGTCCTGTGGCTGACCGGTCATCCAGTCGGGGGACGGGGCAGGACCCTGTCAGGCCTCCCCCTCGGCAGGTCAACACGTTCCAGACGGTGCTCATCACGGATGGTAGGCTCTCTTTCACCATTTTCAACTACGAGTCCGTCACGTGGACCACGGGCATGCACGCCAGCAGCGGAGGTGATGCCACCGGCCTGGGGGGCATCGCGGCCCAGGTAGGGCCCCGCTCCCAGCACTGTCACGCGCTGACCGGACAGGCAGCCCCCCAACACACAGCCACTCTGTGCAGAGGCCTCTCACAGCCCAGAACCCGAAACACCCTTGGGCTGAAGGCACCTGTGACCTGAGCACACTGCTGAGCCCCCCGGGGCCAGCTACAGCAGGGACAGAGGGCCTTGGGATCTCTGTGCACTGACTGCCCCCAGGTCCCGCAGGGCGGTGGCCCTGAGGACCTGGGCCCCCAGGCAATCCCGGGTGTGGAAGGTGTGGTCAAGTGCCACTGCCCAGAGCCGGCCAGTCCTCCTTGGGGCTGTGCACCCCCATCCACTTCCCCTAGGGGAGGCCCAGAGCCCCAGCACTGGGTCAGTGGAGGGAGGCTTGGGGTGCTGGGCCTAACCACGCCCTTGGCTCAGGGATCTGTCCCTTGCTGTCAGGACCAGCTGGGAGGCTTCTGATCCTTGCAGGGTGGGAGGGCACCCATAAGCCTCAAAGCTCTCCGGTTTCCAAGGCTGTCCCCTACATGGGCTCTTAGACCTTGGGAACCCGGGGCGGCGGGCGGGGGAGGTGGGTGTCAGGAACTTTGGGAAAGACCTGCGGACCCCGCCCGCACCTGCCCCTACTCTCAACACCCCCCAGGCCGGCTTCAATGCGGGAGATGGGCGGCGCTACTTCAGCATCCCCGGCTCGCGCACCGCGGACATGGCGGAGGTGGAGACCAGCACCAACGTGGGCGTGCCCGGGCGCTGGGCGTTCAGAATCGATGATGCCCAGGTGCGCGTGGGGGGCTGCGCCCATGCAAGTAAGAGCACCGAGCGCGCGGCTCGGGCGCCGGGGGCGTGGCCTCGGGCGGGGGTGGGGCAAGAGGGAGCGGGAAGGGGACTGTCGCCAGCCCCGCCCACCACGTCTGCAGTCCCGGGGGGCTGGCCCCTGAACCTCAGTCTTCTGGTGTGGGGTGAGGGGCCTTAGCGTCACCGCTGCGAGGTGGGAGGGGATACCCGCTGGAGGGCACAATTTGCTGTGCAGAGAAGAAATCCAGCCTCCTTCCTGGGCCAGGCTGGGCACCCCTGGGTCGCCCGAGTCCCCAGGACCACCCAAAGGGGCAGGTGTTCTGTTCACCCCATTTCACCTTTTCTGCTGGGACTTGCAGCTTGTTTGACAACGTGGACACCCAGGAAGGAGACACCCAGGGGCCTTCTGGCCCAGAACACACAGCAGAGTGGGGATAGGTTGAGCATAGGACCAGTGGAGGACAGTTGGACTGGCTGCAGAAGGGTGTGTAGCCCTGGGCGAGTCACAATGCCCCTGAAACCTTACTACTTACAAATGGAGGGGGTGTCAAGCAGCTGACTCAGCCACTCCGCCCACAGGGGCTGACCGCAAGTCCTGCCAGGCCTGGTGAAACCAGTTCGGGACCTGCCCTGAGGACTCACCTCCATCCCCATGGGGACCCATGCCACCGGGAAGGGCTGCTTCCCCAAACATCAAGCCCACGAGAGACCCGTGGGGGGCAGGCACGCAAGGCGGGGTCAGGGCCAGGGAGGGTGCGCACGCAGGAGGGACAGACACCGCGTGCACCTTTGGGGCAGAAAGACTCACAGAGGACTGGGGACGGCGCCCCATGAGAGACACCTGGGAGCCCAAGCCCTCCCTCCCACGGGGGCACTGAGTGGACCCCAGTCCAGAGTGTGAGCGTAGCCAGGGCGAGGGCGCTGGGAGCCCAGGGGCCGACAATCTTGCTTCCTCCTCCGAGGATCAAGCCCTCCTGCGCCCCAGGCCGGGGCTCTGGGCAGTGGGGGTTCAGGGCACGGGCATGCCATGGTGGCAGGCACGTCTCTGGGTGAGCCACGAAGAGCCCTGGCTGTTTGTCACCTGCCAGTGGCCAGGGGCCTGGCACCGTTGAGGGGTAAGGTGCGGATGCAGGTGTGGACTGGTGTGAGTGGGTGTCAGTACAGGTGGGGAAAGGTGGGTCAACAGGTGTGGGTATAGGTGTGGGCAGGTCCATGCTCCCCTGCAGAAGCTGCAGGCTGTGACCCTAAGGAGTAGGGTCCTCAGAAAGAGGGGCTACAGTCTTTCCAAAACCCCTCTTCCATGTAGAGGTGCCTCCCGCACTTTCTGAGGCCTCTAGGGGGCGCAGGGGAGCAGGCAGGCCGCCCCTCCCCACCAGCTGCAGGGAGGCTCTTGGGAGCCCCTGCTCAGCCAGGGGTGAGGTGTGCAGGGCCAGGCCCCTCGCGTCCCCACCACCCCACTGCAAGCCCAGGAGATGCAGCCAGGGAGGGTCAGTCCTGAGGTTGCACACATCAGCTTTTGCACACATCAGCTTTAC
>PVKM010045663.1:0-11905 GCA_004027735.1 Carollia perspicillata
CTGATTTACCTGGCAAGGGCTTAAAGTTTTATTGTTTTAAGTTATTAATCAGGAATATATCCAAACTGATTAAAGTAAAAATAACGATTTAAGTGCAAAGAAAGAAATACATAAAATGTAAGCTATAAGGCACTTAAAAAGCTTGTACCAGCTACATTAACAATAAGCATATCTTGCTTCTCAAACCAACTTACTGGGAATCGGGTAGAGGGAATTTTACTAAGCTCTAAATTTAAAAAAATGAGTGTGCATGCTTCTTCCATTATAAAGCAATACATATTCACAGTATACTAGTATTATGAAAATTATGCTATTGGGTATGAGGCAAGGTAGACTCTAAGGGCATGATTAAGTAAATTACCCAAAGACCATGTGACAGAAAAGCTCACAGACCAAATGAAGTTGGTTCAATCACTCAGTTCACTAAATCAATTTAAACGCATAGCAAGAAGAAATAGGCAAAGATGTGATAAGAAAAGTAAAAGCAGAGCAGGAGTCTTCTGTCTGAGTCTTGGATTATGCAACATTGCAGATCCCATCTCTCTCTTGTTGCTGCTGCTATGGTTATAAGGACCAAGAGAGACGTTTGAACGAAGAGGCTTGGCAGATGGAAGGTGCCCAGACAAACACACGTGCTCTGTAACAGAGGCAAGCGCATCTGGCCACAGCAATAGGTTTCATTTGTCAGAATGCATGTCCTTAAAAAGTGGCGAACTTAACATGTCTGAGTGTTGAGCATCACATATCTCACGTATATACAGCAGATGATGCATATTAGGTGCTTACAGGTGGTGCTTTACTTCATCCATAACCAACATGTCTCACAGGTAACTAATACCCACATCTTCATCTGTGTCTATGTCTGTATCTATGTGTCTATATCTGAGAAGTTCTGCCTATGTTTCACAAACTACTTGCTTATTCATTATCTTCACCTAACACAGACCATGAATTTTGTCTATAGGTGAATGGGTAAAGAAGATGGTACATATATACAGTGGAATATTACTCAGCCCTAAAATGAATGAAATCTTACCCTTTTCAACAACATGGATGGACATACAGGGAATTAATTATGCTAAGTGAAATAAGACAGAGAAAGACAAATACTCTGTGATTCCCCTCACATGTGGAATCTTAAAAAACAGAACACACAAATAAAATAAAACAGAAACAGACCCATAAACAGAGAACAAGCTGATGGCTGTCAAAGGGAAGGGGCGTGGTGGATGGGGGGCAAAGTGGAAAGACGGAGGAAAGGCCTGAAACAAGAGACTGCACTAACAACTAACACTGACTGACGGTTTTTAGAACTAGCTAGAGAAGCCACTGATGGAGCTGATGCCCACCAGGGAAGGGGAAAGAGAGATTACAGTCAGAAGAAGTTACTGAAAATATATTTTTGACAGTTACCTTTGAATTTTGACGTTTCCCACTCAAAGTAGTTCTAGGAGTAACTATTATTGTCCTTGGCTCCTCCTTTTTCACCTCATTCATTCACTCCTCTTTCACCTTAGACATTCATTCATTCATAAGCACTTACTGTATGCCAGGCACTGTGTTACGCACAGTGCTATGATAAGTACAACAAATTATATTGGTCACCGTGTCTTGTCCATTCAAGTTTCAGATATCGCCTCAGCCTTTGTCCACTTACCCCTCCCCAGGTGTCTCTGCCTTGGTTCAGGCCAGAGACTCTCTCATTTGAATTATTTCCCGCTTTCTGGCATTTTACCACCAGTCCATTTTCCGCTCTTTCCAAGAGAGATTTCCCCAAAGACAAATAAGGTTGTCCCTCCCTGTTGAAGACTAGTGGTCTCCCAGCATCCATCCCTTCTTCAATAACAGACACTCTCCACCTGTTAGTTAAGCCTTTGTTTGTCCAGAATAAAAACTACATTCCAAGCACCCTGGTTGCCTGTGATGGCCATGTGAGTAAATTCTGACCATGTAAAACAAATAATTTTCTTGTGATGATCTTTATTTTGTTTGTATCCATCTTTAATGAATATGAAACTATCACTAAGCCTGTAATTACAGTTTGAGTATGTCTGCATGATGAAATCAGTGATTGTACAGTTAAAATGTAACTTTTCAACATTACCTATAGGCGCTGTTGGTAATCATAACACTTGCACACGGGAGGTTTACCTGTGATTAGAAAGGAGCCCCCATACTACACGGGAAAGATTAAGTGGGCCAGTGAAATCCAGTTACAATTCAATACAGTTTGGAACAAAAGTGACATTGATGCAATGATAAAGGTGAACTCTGGCTAGCTCTGCTGAGAAAAAAAATATTAAGCAGGGCTTTAGGTTTTTAGAACTTAGCTGTAAGATTTACAAAGACAGAGGAGAAGGTTACTTATTAGTAAATTTAAATACCACTTTCATATATTCAGGAGTTCTGGTATTTTGTGCTATTTTAAGAAATTGAGATACTGATATTTTTGTTAGTATTCTTATTGTCACTTTAGATCTTTAAAAGATTCTGAAATCTCAATTGTTTCCACCTTGCATTTCAGCCGGTTTTTAAATGATTAAGGTGTTATATAAACAAAGATAGGCCTGCTTAGAAAGCATTTTTCCATATGTAAATAATTTCCACAAAGAAGAGAACAATGAACATTGACAGAGCAAAGCTTCTGTTGCATAAATAATTCTTACTTTAGTTCAAAGACTTTCTGAAGAGTGGAGTATTCATCAGTAAGTGATGAAACTAAAGATAAATTCATAATATATTCCTTGAAACACAAATTGTACTGTTTACTCAATAAAAACATTTCAGCTTTTGCAAATAAAAAACTCATTTAAAAAACCTTCAAAGATGTCAAATAAGAAACACAACTGTTTGAAAATAAGAGTCAAAGGAAAATAATTGGATTTGGTTTATAATTATGTCCTCACTCTTGCAAAAATCCTTTTAGTCTCAGAAAGCATTTTTGGAAGAGGTAGAAAATGTGTCCCAAAAGTATACTCAAAACTTAACAATGACATCATTACTATCCTTTATTTTAAAAGAATTTCACTTTTGTAAAAATAAATATTATTTAACTTTCTTTTAAAAAATTATTGGTTGCTTTTTATTCATTTTTATGCTGTTATTTCCCTTTGAACATGTTATTATAATTACTTTTACCTAGTAATTATTTTCATTGTGATGTTTAGGTATGCCTATAATTTATAATTTATAATTTTTATTTGGTATTTTATAAGCTTATACATTTTCATGTTTTTAGTATTAAATATTTATCTTCACTTAAAAATCATGATTTCTGGACAGTTTTATATGATAGATAGCCTTGTAATTTTTCTCTTTTAGTGCATCATTGTGTGTATATTGCTCAAATTATGGTTAATGGGCTTGATAATACTCAAACAGATAAATGTTTTTGGACGTTTGTATGAGAAGATAATCAGGGAATTTAAGTGCTTTCAAATTTTAATTCTCATCGGCTGATTCCTAAACTCATGATCATCCCCCATATCTGCTCCACCGGTAGCCACTGTCACTGGCTCATCGCAACCTTATGCTTCCAGTTGCTGAGAACAAAAATCCTGGTGCTGTTCTTGGCGACGTTTTCCCTTCCATCCTGCTTTGTAAGCATCAACAGCAAATCCTGTGGACTGTACCTGCAGAACATATCCAGAAACAGAACATTTCTCATCACTTCTGCATTTGCCCTGGTCTAGGTCTCCACCACCTCATGGTGGGTTACCATGCCCCAGTCTCCCTGCTTTCACTCCGGTGTCCCTACAGAAGCCAAGGAGATCCTCTCAGATCAAACTGCATCACTCCTCTGTGCCAGCCCTTCCAATGACTCCCCATATTTTATGAGGACATTAGCCCTCACCCCTTCCTGAAGACTCAAGAGGAAAAGGAAAGTCTACTATATTTACTCATGTTCTCTTCCTGATACTTCAAGATTCCTACTTTTATTATTCCCTTTCTGTTTAGAGAATTGCCCGTAGACATTTTTGTAAGGTAGATCTGTTGGTGACAAGGTCTCTTAGTCTTTCTCTATCTGAGGATCTCTTGATTCTCCCTTCATCTCTAAAGAATATTTTTTGCTGAATATAGGATTCGGAGTGATCGTCCTTTTCTTTCAGCACTTTAAGAATGTTGTACTCCTTAGTGCTGGCCTCCATGGTTTCTGATGAGAAGCTTACTGTCATTCAGATCCCCCCTCCCCACGCCAAAAATAAGATGTTTCTCTCTTGCTGTTTTCAAGATTTTGTTCTTTATTTTTGAGAAGTTTGACTGATATTTTTGGTATGGGTTTTTAAGGCTTATCCTATTTGCTGTTTTCTCAGCTTCTTCAATCTATAGGTTTATGGGGAGTTTCTGTGGGTCAGATTTGGGGACATTTCAGCCCTTCTTTCTTCTAACCCTGTTTCAGTGCAGCCAGCCCTCTTTCTCCTCTCCCTCTAGGACCGTGCTGATACAGTGTGAGATCTTATGTATCAGTCCCTTGGGTCCCTGAGACTCCATTTATTTCTTTTTAAGTCACTTTCCTCTCTATTGTTTAGAATGAGTAATTTCTATTGTTCCATCTTTCAGCTCACCGATTTTCCCCCTGCCCCCTCCATCGTACTGTTGAGTCCATCTATTGAGTGTTTAAAATTTCGGTTACTATACTCTTTAATTCTAAAATATCCATTTGGTTCTTCTTTACATTTTCTATTTCCTTGCTGAGACTCAGTATTTTTCATTTGCTTTAAGTGTGTTCGTAATTGCTTGTTGAAGCATTTTTATGATGGCTCTATTAAAATCTTTGGCAGAAAATCGTAACACTCCATCAGATCTGCTTTGGCATCTATTGTCTTTTTCCACCCAGTTTGAGAGCTCCTGGTCTGACAATGGCCCTTTGCTAGTGCTGCTTTTATTATGTCTGTTTTTCACATAAGGGATTGGAGGTTCCGACAGGCTCGGACACCCAACTTTGGAAATGCGACTGAGAGCTGGCACTAGAATCCAAATGTGTCTGACATCAAAGGCAGGCTCTTAAATTCTCAGATTATACATAAATGTATATATCTGATTCTGCTTTTATAGAGAAATGTACAGCCAGATATGCACTCAAGCACAGAAAAAATTAAGAATAAATCTCAAAATGTTAGCTGGGAGTTTTAATGAATCTCATATTTACATGATTTCCATTTGTCTCTCTGTGACTTAAATTATCAACAATAATCTCAATTTAATCACCTGTCCATCTCATGATTTTGAATAAAGCTCTAAATATCTTGCATGTTTGTTTAAACATATTTTAAAGTTGTGTTTTAGAGGTTTTGTGTCTCATATGACTAGTCACAAATTATGTGCTCTAAAAGCAACTCACTTAAATGTTAAAAAAATATAACATTACTCATCACTTTTAGACTCTTACTTTCAGGAAGTAGGTTTACCACATTTTTGTAAGAAAACAAATTGACTTTTGTTTATTTTCTCATATTTTTATTTTTAATATCGATTTTGTCTATAGTCAAATGTGATTAGAATTTAGATTATTATTTTCAAACCAGCATTTTTGTAATAAAATAAATTAACTATAATCCATGGACATTCCATTGTCTCATTCTCTTCTTTCCTTTTCTACAGTCTGTATTTAAAGTAGCAAGAAAAACCTTCGGAATGGTAATGTATTTTTTTTCTCGTAGACTTGAATGACATGGTATATTTTCATATCACGTTGCCATGACTACTATAGCCTTTAGCTCATCTTCATTTAAATATGCTCACTGTTAAATTAGGGATGCAGCTTAAACAATTTGGTATATTCTATAATTTTTGTTTAAAAGATTGGTCATATGATGTCTCAAATTCACTTTCAATGAGAATAGTGTCACAAAGTTGCTGTCTATAGAACATTTATTCTGTTTCATAATTCCCCAAAAGCAGTTTTTTTTCTTTTTTTAAAAAGGGTAACACTTGGCAAGAGAACTTTTCAAGTTCTATATAGGAATTTTTCATTTCGGCACACAGCAAAATTTATGAATGTCATGAAATAAACCAGAATGCTTCTCCTAAATCACAAGATATTTGGGTTGATATGAAGGCTTCTTAAACGTACCCACACACTCACACCAGAACATTGAAAAGACCCTAGAATTACAGCAAAGGTCTCTTCCTAGCTGGCTCTAAAAAGTCTGTCTAGGCAACCCTGCTGCACCTGCTCTGTGTGAAGGTGTCATGGATGCACAATGCAGCGAACCCACGCTGATTTGGTTAATCAGGGCCGAGCTTTGCAGAGAGAGAAATGAGGGCCCTAAGTGAGTAACAGTCAGCACCAAAAAGTTTGTGTTGTATGTGCCCATCTCTTTCCTGGGAACCTCAACAGATCAGAAGTGAAGACAGGAATTTAGTCTCTGTGTGTGGGGGCATGTATATATGCACACATGTTGGAATGAGCACGGTGTAATAAGACAACACATGATTTTGCACACTCCCGATTACTTAACTACTAGTTGTTAAAAACCCAACTAGCTTTAAATCGCATTTAAATATTATTCTTTCCAATTGAAAACAAAAATAGTACTTTTAAATAAGTAACAACATAAAGAGAAAAAATTGCTTTGATTCTGATAACTCTTTAGATTTGATTTTTAAAGTAATATTTCTTTAAATTTTATGGAATTACAATGCAACAAATACATCTGGATTTTTCCAAGGGCTACCCAGAAATGCACATAAATAAAATGAATTGCTAATTTTTAATGTCATGTTTCATACTTTGACTACTTAAAAATCTTAATTTAAATCTTAATTTAAAGTAATGAGGTCTTTGCTTCGATGTAAAGTAAAAGATCACATTTTAAATAACTATAAAGCTGTAAGGCCCAGTAAACAATAGTGGATAAGTGTATGGGACCATTGGGATAACACACAGCATCTGTTTTTTATTAGTAAACAATTATGCATAAAGTATTAAGAGTTCTTATTAAAATAAGCTGCTCATAAATACTAATGTACTGTCTAATCATCCCACCTCCAGTTTTTCTTAAAACAGAATACTAAAAATAAGTCAAAGCAGAGAAATAATTCTAATAATCCTTCACTTTGAATTTTAGAAGCACAGACTGATAGTCACAACTTACTGTGAATGACTCCTGATCTTATTTTGGTTTCCTGTGAAGCAAACCAATAATAAATAAAATAAAGTGACCTCATGTAAATAAAGCAGGTGGAGTAAAATATTTAACAGGTTTAAGAAAGCAAATAAAACAGTGTGAGTCTAAGTTGGTTTAAATTTGCCTGAGAGACTGACTGCTCGTCTACTTAGCACTTTTCTCTATAGGGAAAAAGTGGCTTAAAAAGCAGCAGTTTGGGGCGACTGAACATATAATTACACTGCTTTAGAATTTTCTAATGGTGTCCCACCGCACGGAACAAAATCGAACCTTCTGCCCTTGGCCTCTGCTTCTCTCTCTGCCTGATATTGGGCCTGTTGCACATCCTCCTCTGTTTGTCTGGCCTCAGCGGTCCATTTCCATTCCCCAAACATATTGAGCTCATCCCTGCCTCAGGGCTTTTGTAGTTCTCAAACCAAATAGAATCTTCCAGTTCTTCCCTGAGCTTCATTGCTACAGTCACTGTCTCAGATGTTCTGATATTATTTTAATAGTTTGTTATTTTAAAAATTTTCTATGTGCTGGTTTTTTTGTTACTCCAAACCAGAATAATGAATAAACTTCTTGTAACCGTGCCTAGAACTGTGTCTGACACATATTCTGTGCTGAATAAATATTCATAGACTGACTGATGTTGAGGTTATATCAAAGGTAGGCTCTGTGACAGTCTAATTTTGTCTAAGAATTAATATTTACATCATTATTTTACAACTTGCCAAGATTTCCATGTACAATATATTGTTATATTTTTAGAACCTTATATAATCTGAGAGAAAATTGAGGTAAGGTACTATAATTTTAATTTGCACAGTTTAGAGTAGAGGGCGGTCATGTTGTGATGTAAGTGGCACGGGTGACATTGATTTCCTGCTTTTCACTGAGTTCCTCTAGGTTTCATGAACCTCAGTTGGCTGTGACTAACTGAGGGGACCGCAATGGTGCCGAAGATGGACACGTGAGCTCCGGTAACAAACCCACCCTCACGTGGCGTCAGTGCTACCTGATCCCACCACCACCTGTTGCTAAGTCACTGGACACGAAGTCACCTCTTTCTTCTTTCGTATGAATTCTACTTAGAATGAAGGGGACAATGCTATGCATGCACTTAAAATTATTGGATCTGCGTTAGTGTTTCAAAATACTGTATCATGACAAAACTTCTATCACACCCCAGAAGAACAATCAAGACTTGTTCTTATTACTTATTACTTATTATAATAATTGTCATAGCTATTTTGAATGAAATATAAGGATTTGCTTTTTGGACTGTTCTAGGTGAGCAAAATAAGGAACAGAAAGAGAGAGATCCACACAGTCACTCAGTGGTGGACACAGGACTGAACACAGGTTGTTTCCCTTCTAGTCCATGCAGTGCACAACTCTTTTGAAATTAAATCAGACACCAGGGAATTTCAGAGCTTTGAGGTAAGAAAATAAGAACAAGACAAAAAATTTAGGTCATTTATAGGCTGTGATGACACTTGGAGGTTTATATTGAACAAATACACATACATCACTGATTCACTTGGCACATGTTTATTGTAGGCTTTTTTATTGTAGGCTCTGTTCTAGACCCTGGGGACAATGGAGAATACGATAGCATTTCTCTCTCATGATGAAATGGGGAGATCAACAGTACAGGTGGAAATTTGATGGCCTGTGGTAATTGCTACCTTAAAGACTAGCACTAGACTCTGGCTGGTGTGGCTCAGTTGTTTGGAGCCTCATCTCATGGACCAAAAGGTCATGCGTTTGATTCTCGGTCAGAGTGCATACCCAGGTTGTGGGTTTAATGCCCCATTGGGGTATGTATGAGAAAATGACCAGTTGATATTTCTCTCTTGCTTGGATGTTTCTCTCTCCCTCCCTCTCTTCAAAAAGCAGTGAGGAAAAAAATGTCCTCAGTGAGGATTTTAAAAAAGGCAAGCATTGGGAAACCCAGAGATGTGGCAGCTAACCCAGGTGGTGGCAGCCAGGAAGGGTTCCTGCACAATATGGGTTCCCACTTGAGACATGAAGGATGAGCAAGAAATAGTTGTGTGAAGAGGCAATATTCCAGGTAGAGAAAAGAGCATGCACATCACTATGGGTACATTAGTGAATCTTCCCATCCACCATGGCCAAAACACAAAAACAAAACAACACATTCTTCTCCTTCTGTGATCTTTGAACCACAGTTCCTTCTGAGGAATCACACATGGCACTTTAATACCTGGATCGCATCGCCTTGGGTGGAATGTATTCAACACTCTAGCAAAGTGGGTTACGGCCAGATTCCCCCGGCTGGGACTGCAGAGGAACAGAGCTCTATGAGCTCTGACAAAGGTTCACATTCATCTAGATCACCCCATGCCTTCCTTGGAAAGTCTGGTGCCTGTCATCACTGTGTAATTTAAAATAAACACATGAAGGAAGCACTGTGCTCGACAATATTAATACATTGTCACAGATGAGCAACATAATTTAATCTTTCTCTAACTGACTTAAGGCATTTAGGGACTGTGTGCCTTTGTAAATTAACACATCTGAAAATTAAAAGCAATTGAATTATTTTTCTAAAAAGTCAACATGTTTATAAATCATCTTTATAATAATTATAATAGTCATACATGAGAATTTTCTCCTCTAACGATAATCAGAAATAGATGTTAATCAAAACCAAAACTGAATGCTCCATGTGTTTCCTTTCAATCTTTGACCAAATGATGCATTCATTTCACATATTTGTCAAAATCTCATGTTTCTATTTATATCAAATCAGGCTGAGTAATTGTGAGTATACATACTGCTTCTTTCCTGCATTTGAAAGTATATGAAGAGCCATACTCTGCTATTGCAGGTACTAGGAACATAGTCTTCTATGTGCAAGGAATTCATAGCAAGGGGGAGGGCATGAGGGAAAGTGGGGGTGGAGGGGATACTAGGAAAGAAGGCACCCTGCTATGGTGGACTGGATCCTGCAGGATCTACGCCCCAGGTCTACAGAAACAGAATCTTAGGAGGGTTTGGCCTTGAGATGTTGCATTAAAATAAAAAAAATTATTCAGGTTATTCCCACCCATGTTCAAGAACCTATGCTTTTGCCACAGGTGGTCACTGAAGAGCTTTAAGCAAAAGAGAAGTGCAAGGGGTTATGTGTTTTCAGAGTGCTCTGCTAGCCTTGTGGAGGGAGTGGGGATGTTTTAATTGTGCAATGCAAACTGGATCATTCTGATAACGTGGTATCAATTATAGGATGAAGGATGGGACGATGCACAGAGATAAATAATATTTAGGAGTTGGATGAGAATTGGTTTCACACTAGATAATTGTATTTAGTCAAAAGTTTAATATTTTGTTTAGTCTTTCTATGAACGCATATTCCATTGGATCAAAATGCCTTAGTTAAACATCAGGTACAAAAGCAACGATGACTTGGAGCTAGGTGAGCATAGAGACAGGAAGGGCAAAATAGTCAGAGACAAAGAGGGTGAAAACTAAGGCAATAGGAACAGCATGGGGAGAAGGGAGCCAAACCAAGGAAGTCAAAGGGAAAAAGGAAAGGACTTGTCTTCCACTGGATGAAAAAGACAAGAGGCAAAATGGCTGTGACTTTTTAAAAATATAAAGTACATTATTTCAAAATTGTTCAAATTTGGAACTGATTCAATATGATGCACCTTACTGAGATCACTTTATGGAAGTGGTTCAATGGAAAGCAAGACAAAGAAAGTGTAGCTCAGCATCCTTCACTGTTCTCAAAACAAACCGCACTAATAAGAAAGAGTTTGTGCATTGTTTTCGGATTGAAGGCTCACTCCTCTGCTGTGGGCCTCACCACACTGTGCTGCCACTGTATGCTTCCGCGCTTGCCTCCTGCACTGTGCTCTGAGCTCCTCGGTGGTAGGAGCCCCACTCTTCTTCTATGGCCACAGTGCCTCCCCTAATAGTAGACCCTCACACTTGGTTCTAGAGTACCCGAACTGAATAATTAATGGTGAAGCTCATTGCAAGTAGCACTTTCTTGCTTAAAATGACTTCCAAAGACCCTTTACTCATGCCTCTCCTTTCCAACAAGGCCGTCAATAACCACACTGTTCTCTGACAGTATTCTTATGCAGGAAAATTCAAATAAAAGGTGTCCTAGTCAGTCACACACTTCGTTAGGATACTGTATGTCCTATCAGGGAATGGCTTGAGTCTGAGAGCCCCTGTGTGAACTGTAGCAGATGGCTTTCCAGCTGTTTTTCCTGATGAACAGCCAGCATCAGTCTGACTTTGGAGAAATGACCTGGCTTGACCCATGGTCTTTCAGATTGGATGCTGTAAGGCTTTTGCATTAAGAGAAGAAATACACTGCTATTTGTAAAGATTACAGTAATAGTTGATGAATAGAATTTTTAAAATATAATAGGAATTTTCAAAACTTTGTATCTGCTTTCACAATTTCAGTTGCTTACATTCTCCAACTCAAGATAATTCTAAAATGTTACAGCTGAATGTTACCTGCAAGATGACTTGGTCCAGTCCTTTTCTTATATAAATCAGGAACCTAAGACCCACCCAAGCTGGGTGAGGCTTGTTAGGTCTGTGGCTCGCTGGTACAGAAGTTTAGAATCCAGTTCTTAAGGCCAGGTTGTCCAATGTATAAGGATTCTGCTTTAAATTTACTTTGAGTGAGTGGTCATTTTATTCTCTCACTTATATCTATTGCCCATTTCTTCTTAAATTCCTTCTGTTTCTTTGGTGATCATCTCTGTTTATTTTCTCCATGATTTGCGATGAATTAAGCTCAG
>PVKM010045664.1:0-11919 GCA_004027735.1 Carollia perspicillata
CTCTCTCATATGAACCCATACCCAATAATATGCAACTGACTCATAGGACCCACGTACAATACATTTTATATCTATCTCTGCACACTCCTCCCCAAAGTCGAAGTAGGCTATAATGTATTGATAGCTTTAGACTCCTGATTATTATGCCTCTTCTCTGAGCAAATGTGACCGGTGTGTTGTGTGCTCATGGATGTCAATGATATTTCTTTTTTAATTTAATTTTTATTGTATTTTTCCATTACCATTTGATGTCAACGACAGTTAATAAAATCAGAATGAAGAAAGCGCCCAGTAGCATGCCATCAGAGACATCCATCTATTAATCATCTCTCCTTTAATAAACACGTTCAACCAGCCACAAGATCTGGGCCCTTCCTGAAATCAAGATTTTTGATTGATTAATGTGAATTGAGTATAACCATGTTCAAGGTGCTTTCCTATACTTTATTTTAGTTAAAGTTCCCTGTTATCCCTTTTTAATAGATGATAAAACTATCACTCGGAGAGAATATAAACTTACAATTTGTAAATGCCAGAGCAAGGACATGAGCTCAGATCCTGTGACTCCAAGTTCACGGTCAATACCACACATTACACTGGGATCTTCTCAAAAGAGAAAATATTCATAATTGGATTTATACTGACTCCTATCAATCACCATCTACTCTCCCAAATATCTGTTGAATAAATTAACCCTTTGATTAAATATTGTAAACCTGAGGCTTCTGATAACTCAAGGGAATCCAAAGAAGACTTGTATGAACCTCCCTGAAAGTTTGTGAAAAGTGTCATGTATTTCATATCATGTACTTTTCCCTGAAATTAATGTACATCTAAATCTGAAAAACATGGCTTCAAACAAGAACAACTTGCATTTAAATAACTCTCTATAGAACTTAATCATCATTCACCTCTGTGTGTACAGTTTCAACATGCACATTTCTCTTTAGAAAATCAAAACTGAATTCTCTCATCTCCAGTCTCTCAAAGCCTCTCCCAATGCCTCCATCATTCTCTGGAAGCCCTTTGAGATCTCACTGCTTGTCCCTTCTGAGGTCCCTGGACACCTTCTTTGATGTCAAAAGACACCAGCATCTACTTTTGACGAGAGCTTATCCAAAGGCTCTCTTTGAAGCCAGTCTTTCCTGGCCTTTCGTCCTCTTCCCATGCCAAGTTGCAGTCTGGAAAAGGTGCCTTTGCCTTCACAAAGCCAAAGCAAAATTGCAAAAGGCCTATCGTTCGGCTTTTCCCGGCCTTCAGGAAATGGTTAGGATGGTTGCAGGTAGCAATAGGAGAAACCCGCCAGTGGAGACGTTAAATGGACAGGGAGCTGGTAAACACAGAGACTTAGAACATTCTCTCAAATACCTAGGAAGTGTAAACCTTCCCTTTGTTAAGGAAGTGGAAGGCTTTGCTTTTTCCTGATAATCATGGTTGATCTTCATTCTTCTGTTTTAACCGTATTATAGATGACAATTTCCAGATACACTTGTATATCATTGCCATCCTATTCGATGCCTGAACATAACAGACATTGACAGAAAGGGCACAAGAATGTATAAGACTTCATTGAGCATCCCAGTTGGGTCCAGGTTCTAACGATGGTAAGACAAAAAGAGCTGATTCCTGCTGTTGAGTTTACAGACCAGTGCAGGACAGACAAGTAAGCTGACAGTTGCAATGAAGACTGGTAAATTCTCTTAGGGAAGGAATAAAGGAAGTTCTGGAAGACAGGGAACAGATGGTCTGGGTCATCTCCAAGAGAAAATGGCTCTCAGGTGAGTCTTTGAGGAAAAATAAAGCTAGACACAGATCTAAGAGAAGAATGAGGAGGACAGTTGTGTTTAGTAAGTAGCTTAATATGCCCAAACTTGCACAAAATGTGCGTAACGTGTGCATTAAAATGTGCACAAAATATGGAGAGAGGGTCGATGATAAGAGATGAGATTGAAGAGGAAAGTAAAAGGCAATAACCTGTATAGAAATATATGAATCCACTGAAGACTTTTCAAAAAGATCCACATGATCAAATGGCACTTTAGAAAGACCATTTGACACAATAGGCAATAAGAGAGGGGGCTGGAGGTGGGCAGCACTGGCTCCAAATGGGAAGTTAGGACCAGAATAGAACTTAGGGTGGTACCGACTTCACCTAAAACAGTAGCAGGAGAGATGGAGACGAAGGATGCGTGAATTGCATTAAGCAGGTAGAATAGCTAGGACTTGGTGACTGATAAGGTGTCAAGAGTGAAAGAGAGGAAGTGACCTAGGATGACACTGGTGTCCAGCTTGAACAACCGGCCCAGGAGAAGGAGGGAGAAGATACATTTCAGTTTTGAATATGGTGACTTTCAGGGGCTCCACTGGACGTCCAAGTGGAGATGTTGTGTATCAGAGGTTGGTACCTAGGAGAAAAACAGGATAGGCTACACACTGGTATGTTGGGTCAAAGCCAAGGGAGTGGATGAGATTCTCTAGGGAGGCTACCAGTTAAAAGGGCAGGAGAGTCAAGGAAGAATGGGACATTGACAAACAGAAGTCCTTTAAAGGCCTTAAATAGGTCAGAGGGAAACCCTCAAAAGGTCAGAGGGAAACCAGAGAAGCACCGTACCATGGAATCCGGGACAGAGTAGAAACAACTGGAGAGGAGTGATCAGCAGTTCAAAATGCCACGGAGAAGACGAGGGGGGATGCCCTGGCCAAGGTGTGTCTGCAGGAGTCAAGGCAGATGCCAGTTCGCTGCATTGAGTACCAGGGTAGTGGGGACATGGAATTAGCAAATGTCAGTCTTTCAAGAAATGTGGTGGGAAAGGGGCGGAGGAGATGGCAGCTGGAGGGGAAGAGCAGAAGCTCAGAAAGCATCCAATGCATGGCAATGTGGAAAACCTATCCTCTGTGGGCCTGGGTGTGTGATAAACACATAAACAAACACTGGGCCGGGTCTCTCTTGTCCTGCTGAGCCTTAGAAAGGCTTTTGTTTTCATTGCCCTTATCAGTGAGAGCCGGCTTTGGGCTTCACCTGTTAAAATGAAACCAGAGTGTGGCAGGGCAGCCATCCTGGAAACCCTTTGACCCACCGCTTGCACCTGAACACGGGAGGTGCCCGCTGCCCCTTCCCACCTGCTCTGTTTGCCCTAGGAGATTTCCAAGTCCAGATCAAAAGCCCTCCTACTCAGCTGAGACCCCAGGCTCCTTCAACGCTTATCCAAAATTAGCCAGGTCCATGGGAAAGGCTTGTTCAAATAGTTCAGTACAAAGGGCCAAGAGGCCGGCTGCGCAGCTCTGCGCACGCGAATCCCCGTCTTTCCTTTGTGGAGCCCCCATGGGGACTCTGCCGCGCGGAAGGGTCTCCCTCCATCTACGAGATGATTTTATTTCCTTTGCATCCTAGAGAACTTGGCCAAAACAGATGGCTTAAAAAAAAATTCCTTCTTGCAAAAAGCCCTTGACAAAACGGCTCGCGGCCCCCGGGGGAAGAGATTTCACAGCACTCTCTGGCTGTGCCCACGCGGACTCCCACTTGCCACGGGTTCAAGACTCGTCCACGGCCCCTCTCTGCAAGTTCTAGCATCTCGTTTTCCAGAAACGAGATAGAGATTTACAAACCCAAACGTGCGCTGGCAGCGGAAACTCGGAATGAGTTAAGCTCTCTGCACGTTGCGCTCCTGGAAACTGCTGCAACTGAGTGCAGAGAAACGCAGCTCACTGGGGACCGGCTTCCTGGAAATCTGGAGGCCCTTTGCAAGGCTGCTGGGCTGACAGAACAGCAGCTTGGACCCGAGAGCCCAAGCAATGGAGGACGGGGAGAGAGAGGCGCCTACCGTACCCGATCCGCGCGGCGGGTCATGCTGTGGGCGTCTTGCGAGCCTGATCCGGCCCCGGAGCTGCGGATGCGGCCTTGCAGCGGGCCTGCGGACCTGTGAGCTCTGCCCCGGCAAGGCTGCCCCGGGCTGCTCTTGTTTGCACTGAGCCGTTTGCTTTTGGGAGTTCTCCAATGCAGATGTAGTCAGGGGGCCGCTGTCCCGGGGGACAATGATTCCATTGGAAGCTGGCCTTTGACAAGACTCACACATGACCTTTGACGGAAATGGCTTTGGGGAAGGAAAGTGTCCCGGGGCTAAAGACGGGGCGCCCAGCGCAGCGGTCCACATTTCCATCCCCAACAGTGCCAAGTTAATTTTCCAATTCTCAGCCTTTCAGGCAAAGTCTCCGGGAGATTTGCTTTGCCATTTCTCCCTTATTCTGTAGGATTCTTCCCCTGTTTCCGAAAGGATTTTGCTGCAGAAGCGTCCTGCTGTGTCGTTGATGAGTTCCCGGAATTAGCATTTCCAGGTTAAACACGGGCAGGCCTATAGTGTATAAATTCCTCTAACACGCTCAGGAATAATACCACCATTTATTAGGTTTTCCCTAGAATGTGCTACAGTTTACAAAGGGCTTTTCACAGTCATGCTGTCATTCGGCCACCCGGACAATGCCAGGAGGCTCTGCTGTCCCTGCCATTTTACAACATAAATAAACAGAAGCTCCAGAAAAATAAGACGTTTGCCCAATCACCCACCCAGACAGTGAAATCTGGGGCCTCTCCATCACCATCCTGTCCACATGCACAAGCCACCCGCCTCCCTGCTAAGTGGCTGGCCACCCTAACAATTATAATTCCACTTAATTATAGCAGAACACAGAATTATAACGCATAATATAAAGCAACAATAGCTACAATTATTCTAATTTTTTGAGTTAGGAAAGTGATCGTTAGAAGTTGTTTTAATGTAAGAGTTTTGGGTTATTGATACCCACAGATATCTTGAATTTATTGATTACTTTTTTCTTTTTTTTTTTTTTACTCTCTAAATTTGTCTCTTCACCAGCTGCTGAAAGGGTGCCATGGGAACCAGACTGGCCACTCAGAGATGTGGCTACAAGCCAGGGGTTCCCAAGACTGCTCCCAGAGTCCATCCCTAGCCACCCTCAAAGCCTTTCCCCCTTTTTTCCCTGGTTCTTCCCAACTGTGACGCTAAAGGAAGGGGAACGGGGTGGGGGGATGGGAAAGAGAGCCCTGAGCTGGAGTGGGCAGCCCCAGATTCTAGTGTGATGAGGACGGCTCTGATGGAGGTACCCAGAGATGCCCCAGGGCCACCCAGCGTGTCAGGTGGTGTCCTTTTTGGTTTGTTTTCAGCTTAGAGAAAAGGGAAGGGGGTGATACTCACACTCAGTTTGGGAGAACTAGAAGTCTGCCAGGAGGAGGACATCACCAAGCCAGACAACACCGTGCACAGAAGTTGTCCTGGGGCCTCGGGTGGCCTGAAAAGAGTCCTTGCAGGTGAGAGCACAGGGCGTGGGAGGCTGCAGCCAGACCGGGGGGTGTGGGTTTGGGCTATGACCAGCCTGTCACTCAGGGAATGTGGAGCTCACCCTGCAGTGCCCAGTGGACTAATGTAACTCTTAATATAGTATCAGCTCACAAGAAAATGATGCAGGTGTCACATGTCATTCTACAAATATATATATTTTTATATACAAATATAAATATATAATTATATTCATATTTATATATTTATATAAATATTTATTTATATATATTATATATATTTATATATTTTTATATATTTATATTTATATACAAATATAAATATAAGTTTGTATGTATGTATATATACACAAATATGGTTGATATATATATGGTTTATATAGATATATATTTGTATATCAACCATAGGTATTTGTATATACACAAATGTGTGTGTATGTATGTATATATATACACACAAACACATATATATGTGTATATATGTGTGTGTATATGTATGTGTGTGTGTGTGTGTATATATATATACATAAATAAATATATATAAATAAATATATATATAAATAAAATTTATATATAGATATATAAATAAATCTAGGGTGGTGGTAAGGCACATTAGCTTCATCAAACTGGTGCAATTGATTTTTCTTCCTAGCTATAAAAATGTGAGCAATACATTTAACCTCGCTAAGTCTCAGTTTCCTCATCAGTAAAATGGGGTTTATGGGCTATGCTATGAGGGTTAAGTGAACTTCTTTAGGTAAAACCTTTGCCTCTCCTCTGACATACCGCAGCACTTGGTCAAAGGTAGCTATTATGCTTCACAGTCATTTCGTGTGGGCGGTGCCTACCATGGAGTAACAAGGAACTCCTCCCCCCCCCCAGTTTTCTTACTCCCTCTTTCCTACCATACTTCTGGCTTTTGACTCATTACAGTTTGTCCTTGGCTCCTTTCCACTTGTTACCGTCCAGCTTCTTCACAACATTACTTCCTTTATGTCCCTGTCTAGACTTTCACATCCGTTTCAATCCTTCTCCCCTTCCACCTCAGTTTGTTCATTTCCTGTCCTACCACTGCCACGGCCACCTGCATGACCCCCACCCGAGAGGTAGTTATCCGCTAGAGCCATGCACCATCACACAGCCGCGTGCACTGTCGCCGCCATTTACGTGTGGTCTGCAGCCTTGGCCGGGTGCCCAGCACCACGGTATTCCGTACAAGTGTCCCTGGTCAGCCCACTCTGCAGTACACAAAGTCACTGTCCCCGTCTACAGAACACTGAGCCCACTCCCAGCTGGCTTTCTTTCAGCAAACAGCTTCGCCTTCCCCAGAGAAAAGATCAGTGGCCATCGGAAGGAAACTCTGCATCCTGCGCCCACAGGAAACCTTACCTCCAGTCTCGATCCCTTCCCCCCACCTCAGAGGGGCCCCTCATTCTACGTGCTATGGAATCCCTCTCACTAATTTCATCTAGAATGTTCTTTTGGCAACCATCCTCCTAGCTTTCTATTTCTTCTCTACTGATTTCTTTAGTTCATTTACTCAGTTAACATGCATGAAACAACTATATACAGTCAGCATCTTTGATTCTAGGCATGAAAGGATAAATGTAGCACCACAACCTATAAACACACTCAAGTCTCTGCCATATAACAAACTGTGTTTTTGCACCTGTCCCTTGTAACACATCCCACGTGTGTCCACTACCTGAAACATACTTCCCATGGGTTTTCCAAGGCTGATTCCTTCCCTGAGAACCTGGCTTAAAATAAGCTCAATGAGACCCTTCCCTGGCCAACCAGCCTGGATAACTAGCCTCTCCCTGGTTAGTATCTGTTAACCTTCTCTACTTCCATCGGATCATTTACCCCCTGTTGTAATGAGAGACCCCTCTGTTGGCTTACTTCCTATTTTCTGTTGCTTAAACCAGCCCGAACCTTCATGAGGGTTGGGACTCTTGTCTTTTGCTCACTGCTGTATCCCCAGGACCCAGGATGTACCTAGTGGGCCCTCACGAAACATTTGTTGATTGCCAGCTCCTAAGTGCTAGGACCACCTTTGCTTTAATCTTTTTTTTTTTTTTTTTATTTCCTTTATACAGCCCACTGCTTTTGTACATTGACCATGAAGAGGATTTCCGGAGAGCTTTGAAAACTGCTGATGTCCCAAACACCCTCAGACTGTGTGGAGTGAGACCCAGGTATCAGTTTTTGTAAGCTTTCCAGGCAATTCTAAAAGCTGAGCTTAAGCCCACCGACCTAACCTCTGCCGGACGCACAGGGGACACGTGAGAGAGAAATGAATGAATGGCTAGATGAATGACTTAAGAAATGAAGTCATTTAACTCCTGCATACCTTTCAATCCTCCTCTCCTTCGTCCTTCCATGCTTGATCTGTTATCCAGGCATGGGAAACCCCAAACCAGCCACACGCTCTCATTTCTTCAAGTGTTTGTAGGCTGCTCGCTCCACCAAGAGCACCCAGCCCCCATCTCGGCTACCTAAGGAGACTCCTGCTGGAATGCCTGGTAAAACCTGGGTGTGGGCTTAATACCATCCCCTCTGCCAGACCTTTACCAGGGTCCCGAAGGGCCCTGGCCTCCTCTCTCCTTGCACATGTCCCCGTGAGGGCAGTCATGCTGCCAGCTGCTTCTGCGTGCACTTGAACCCCACGTGCTGCAGACGACCCAGCCCGAGAGGCGTTCTGTAGATGCTGTGGAATGAACTCATAAACTAACACATCCAATGAATTTTGAAAGAGACACTCTAGAGTTTTTTGCTTGTTTCTTTGGTTGGTTGGCTTGGGTTTTTTTAATCAGCTTTATTGAGCTATAAATCACATAACAGTTCCTCACTTCCAATTGTATGGTTCAGTGGTTTAGAGGATAGTCACAGTTAATCATCACCACAGTCAATTCTAGAACACTTTCATCACTCCAGAAAGAAACCCATTAACAGTTTCTTCCAATGTCTCCCCAGGCTCCCAGCCCCAGGTAACCACTAATCTACTTTCTGTCTCTATAGATTTGCCTATTCTGGGCATTTCATATAAGTGGACTCATATAATAACTGGGGTTTTTTAATTGGCATCTAGTCCCACTTTTGAAGACTTATTTGGCCATAAGCCTCCCATTCACGTTGAGTCCGTATGATAGAATATGGGCTCTGGTTGAGACCTTAGAGGAAAAACCAAGGCAGTATTTCTTAGACCATATTTACACAGGAACCTGGTAAATTATTCAAATTCTTGAGCTAGGGGAAGGAGCAGCTTAGCTATACCTGCTACCACAGAATGAAGAGAAAGGGGGTAGATTCCTGGATGGCGCGGCTCTGCCACAGCAGCCCCCATCCCAGTGGGGCCGTGGGGCAGGACCTCCTGCCATTAGGGTCCCACACAGAGGACAAATGAGCCAGGTGGGACTCTAGGTTTGCCATGGATTAGCTGTAACTCTTTGTTCCCTGCTACCTTGCTTCTAAAAAGAGTATAAAGATAACTCCTTACAAGCACCATGCCATCGTACTATTATAAAAACTAAATGAAGAGGGGATGCACACAAAGTGCCTGGTACAACACCTGGGACACTATAAATGCCTGTGAATGTCTGATACATAGTTATGCTGTTGTAGCCGTTGACGCTTGACCACAATGGTAATGTATTGTTATTCTAAGTAAAACTTAATATGGAAAGAGGGTTCTGGTGCTTTAAAAAAAAATAAGGTGAACGGTTATTCTAGGGAAACTTCATACGCCATCTGATACGCACTGCCAGATGGCCATCTGTGCTCTGCTTGAGGAACAGAATTCAGCTGAAGCCGGAGAGCAAGTGTTCATGAGAAGCAGTGGGAGGAAGTTGGTTAGGGCCCTACCTGGCATCAGCGCTGATGGGAAGACCTAGTTTTTTCCCACCAAATGTCCAGCTGCGCCCCTGATCCGTAGAAAAGCTTGGCATATGAACCTTGGGTCTCGTCTGTTCACTTCCACTTCTCTCCAGCAATTTCTTTATTTCCTGCCTACTATTATTATCTGGCAGACCCGTCTAGGGCATCCTCTGCTAAGCCCTCCTAGGGTGTCCCTTAAACACATCTGAAATCAGAGCTTGGGTAAGCAATCCAACGGCCAGACGCACCATTGCTATCAAGCGGCCATGGGATACACCGATTCTGCTAGCAACTCATCAGACAAACATCGTGCCAGCTCCAGGGGAGCTGTTCTTGCACATAAGCACCATGTGTGTTGAGTCATGGGGGCTAATTACTGGGACTTCTGACTTCCACTGCTTTAAATGGACTTTCCTGCACATCTGGCAACCCTCTGTTTAGATTTCGCTCAGCTGTCTCTCTCTCTTGCCTTCCTCGCCTCGGCAATCCCACAGCGCCTAGTAGTGTCCAGTTCACACCTGCATAAGTGACTATCTCTTCTGCCGGACTGTGAACAAGGGAAACACAGGGGCCTCCTTTAATTATCTCTGTGTCTCCCAGGAATAGCCCTGGGCCAGCACGAAATGCTCATCCCTCCAATTTTACAGACATATATTGAGAGCCTACTGTGTGCTGACATTTCAAAATGCCAACATTTCATAGAAGCATGGGAATTTTTATGTCCAAAATGAATTTGGAGACAAGGAAATGAGGCCCAGGGAAGATGCCTTCAAAAGCTTCCCAAGGCCTGAGAAGGAAAAACACTGGGGATAGATTCAAACTCTCCTGGCACCTTGTTCTTTCAAGGCAGTGGTTTCCCTTTGGTTAAAATAATAGCTGTTTTAATATGGTTAGAAGACTAGAGAAAATGTGAATGAGTGTTTTGTTCATTAATGGGTTTTCAGCTCAAGCACAGGGCTTCCAAGCCTCCCTGAGTTCATGGCTAAAGACAGGAGCACAGAGCAACCCAAATCTGCAATGTGGCTAATGTGACTATTGTCTGACTCTGTACTAATTATAGCCCCACCCCACCCCGCCGGCTCTCACCCACGCCAGGTCAACCAAGGGCCTGTAAAAATTTAACCCGGTGCCATTGCACAACCATGGAAAGCTCAAGTTGCTTTTTGGGGGCAATGAATGAGATTCTTCAATTGCCTCATGAGAACATTTCCAGTGGGAGGGAAAACAGAACAAGTTGTCACAAACATGAATGTCCCCATCTGGCTCAGGGGAGATTATTAGACAAGTAAGAGACATAAGGGACACTAATTTGGGCCAGGTTGGAGTACAAAGAGAATCTTGTTCGGTTTTTGTTCTTACTCCTTTGTTGAATATCCATTAAGAACCCTTTGGAAGTGATGGATGTTCATTACTTTGATTGGTATATGCAAACGTCCAAATTCATAAAATTATATACATTAGATGTGTGTGGTTTTTAAATTATACCTCAATATATGTGTTTTTTCCAATATATGTGTTTTTTAAAGAAGAACTTATTTTTCCATTGAGTCAAAACCATGGTCCAGCATGCCCAGTGTTGTGTCTCTCACAAAGGCAGACTTTGGATAAGAAAGAGCAAGCCTGTAATTCCTACCTAGCTCCTCGAAGGCTGCTGCTGAGCTTCCCTTAATTACTCACGAGGGCACTAACTCCACTAAACGCTACTATGGTCAGGCCATCATCACATCATCTCTTGTCTGGACCACTGAGACAGTCACCCAGCCATCCCCCTTGACTCTAGGTTAAAGTGTTATAACACATCTTCCATGCTTCAACCAGAGAGATCGCCCTAAAATTCTAACCTGACCACCTACTTTGTCTGGTCAATACCCTGCAGAGCATCCCAATTGTCCTAAAGTTAAAGCATTAACTCCTTAATATAGTTTAGCACTAACCCGGTCAAGGTTGCTGCCTGCAGACAAAGGTCTGTAGCTAAGAAGTTGAGTGAGCTGATACCCAGTCCATGTTGCACATGCCAAGCCATGAGCTCTGGCACTGGCCCATTTCTGCCTATCCCCAAAAGAGGCTACAGGTGTCCCCTTCCTGCTGTGGGCTTATATCGAGCCCCCCCCCATATCCACTTCCATCCTAACCATAGCACTATAACATTGCCCTTTCAGCATCTTGAAATTCTGCCTCTGTCTTGCTTCCGATACTTTGCCTATGTTCTCCTCTGCTTGAATTTCCTTTTATTCTTCTCTTCACCTAGGTAAGTCACATTCTTCTTTCTGCTGTCCACTTAGGCATCATCTTTTCTGACCCTCTTGGACTGGGTTAGGTGCTTCCGATACATGTTCTCAGTGCTGCACGTGTTTCTCATAACAGAGTGCTTATTCTACAGTTTTATAATTGTCTGGCTTTTCTTGAAAGCAGGGACTGTACCACAGTACTTTGTAACCTACTTGTCTGGGTATTCAATAAATATCTGTTGATCAAAGAAATGAATAAATAACTGGATGGCTACATAAATATGTTTTAAAAAACTTGAACTTATGTTTCCAATGAACATCACATTTTGACTAAAAGAGCTCCAAAAGCGTATTATATACTATCCTGTAAAGTAGGTTCCACTTATCCGCGGTTTCACTTTCCATGGTCTGAGTCATGTGCAGTCAACTGCAGTCCAAAAATATGAAATGAAAAATTCCAGAAATAATTTGTAAGTTTTAAATTGCATGGGTTTTCTGAGTAGT
>PVKM010045665.1:0-11902 GCA_004027735.1 Carollia perspicillata
CTAAGTATATTAAAATACATCTCCCAACCTCAGCATTTCCTAGAAAACACAGGGGAGGCGCCCCTGAGGAACCACTTGCTCCTAACCAAGCGTCTCACATTCAGTGCACTATTTGTTGAGCACTGGTGTTGAGGTTAAATTAGGCCCCTGACTGATCGATAAATGAAGGAAACATCTTACAAGCAAACGCACGGCAATGAATTGTGGATTCAGGGCAACTAGTTCAATGAGCCTGTTGAAGTACTGTTTGTATTATGGCCCCACCTCGTTCATCCTCACTCCTCACTTCTCTCTCCTCTTTCTTCTCTCATCCCCGTCCCACTCCCCATCCAGCTTTCCTCCTCACACTCCCCTGCCAGGTAGGCAACCTGAACCTCCTCCCCTCTTTGAAAGTCCCAGACCTTCTCTGCGAAGGTGTTGTGGCCTTCCCTGGTCCTGAAAAGAGGTGAAGGAAGACAAGCAGTGCTATACCAACGTCAGAGAAATTACTTCCCTTCTGAGTATGTTGCTTGCTCTCTCCCAGGTTAAAAGATAACAGAGATACCGGCAAACAAGAGGTTCTAAGAAAGTATTCCTGCCTTACTTTTAGAGTTGATAGGTTGTTTACTTAAGAAAAAATAAGAAAAACGTGGCAGGCTGGAATCATTCCCTGCGCTGTGTGCTCTGCTGGTGAGCTGCCACGGTGCTGTGTGAAGAGCACGGCACTGGGGCAGGTCGGACAGAGACAAGCCTTTGAGCGGCCCTGCGCTTGGGGAAGTGTCCTCTTGGTTCTCGGTTAGATGGGAGCATAGGCAGTTCACTCAGCAGATGAGAACAGGCGCCATTCCTTCAGAAACCGACAACTGCTACATGAAAATAGGTTGTTGGCCATACTCTTCCTATCATAACTCAAGAGGTACAGTGACTCGACAAGTGATAAGTTACTGTCTGGAAACTTTTTGGTACGATTTTCAATCAGATTAACTACCTTCACAAAGACTTTTAACACGATTATCTTTCACAATGTGATCCCTCCTTCTTCCCAATTAAAAAGCCTTGTATACAAGTTAAAATTCACATTAAAACTAAGTTGTTTTAAAAGCTAAGAAATACGGCCCTGGCCAAGTGGCTCAGTTGGTTGGAGCACTGTCCTGCTACACCAAGGTTGTGGGTTTGGTCCCCAGTTGGGGCACATACAGTCAACCAATGAATTCATAAGTGGAAAACCAGATTGATGTCTCTCTCTCTCAAATCGATTAAAAAATAAACTAAAAAATATGGCCTCCTCTTCATTATTTTAGTCCAGGGCTATGCAGAGGATGTCATATTAACAGCCCATTCATGTTTTCTCCACTTTGAGCAGAGTTGTAATGTAAATGGTGGAGGATTTACAGAGAGAAACAGTAAGCACTGGCTTTCTGCAAGAATTTTATCTTATAAAAGGCCCTTAAATCTGTAATCCCTGTCGTGCTGTTTAGATGATGATACCAGATGGGATTTCCTGACTGTCTCCTTCTCTCTCACCTCGCTCTTTCCCCGTACACTGCCCTGGCCCTGGGCGCTCCGTGCTTGTCCCCTGAACCTCCGTCTCTCCTCCTCTCCGCTGCCCTGCGCCTGCAGCTCCGGCTGCCGTTTTCTTACGTGGCTGACAGACCCAGCAGAGTATCAAGGGATGGTAAAGCAGGTTGACTTCAAGAGAGATTCTGACTTTTATTTGGACAAATTACTCACTTTTACCACCTATAAAACAGGAAAAGCACGTATCTAACTACCTTAGAATTAAAGAAACATATAAAATGTCAGCTAAAAAGCTACAGCATACATTTAAAAATTTTACTTCTCACATTGATTTATTCACCATTTCTGGTTAGGTAGCTAGGCTTTGAAAATTTTTTTTATCAAAAACAAACGGTTACTCTACGTATTTACTATTATCTTTTAGGAATACCATCACATATATCTGCAAATGATAATTCTTCAATTTTCTTATTGAATGAACATTGGGGTAGATCCAACAGTCATCGCTGAGACAACGTATCTCCGTGCTAGAGGGGAAACAGTCAGCTGAAAACCTTCAACACGACCTGGCAAGGCTGAAGATCGTATCACACTCTCTAAATCGACCAGTCTTTCAGTTTGTAAATCACCTGCTCTGGTTTTGTTCAAAACACCTACTATCCTCACGCATTCACTTTTAGCAGTTAATGAAAAGAAGGTAGAAGCAATGATACAAACTCAAACAGAATCAGGCTGTTAAATCAAATACACGAAAATTTCATAATCATTAAAACTAGAGCTAGTTCTTCCTTGTACTTGATAACAGACACACTCTACAAAATAAAATGTGTACGTGTGTATGGATGATGTTCAATGTATCAAAAAATAATAATTATGACATATAAAAACCAAGTATGATAACAGTGGAAATAAGCTAGTATACTAAATGGAGGAAAAAATCCTTCAAATGTGTAAGGGAAGAGAACTACCTTTAAAAACAATGCAGTATTTTACAGATTTTTATTTTGTTCAAGTCTACCTAAATTAACTGAGAATACTGAAAATTCTAAAAAAGCTTTTTTTCAACACGATTTTAATTTAAGGAGAAACCTTGCTTATGTAAATAATTACAAAAAAACTAGCAAAAAAAGTGTCACAATTCATTCTTCTCTAACACAGGACGGGGGGGGCTGCCTTCCAGAAACACACTCCCCTCCCGCGAAGACACTGCCGGGCCGCCGTCTAGGGCTGAAGACTCCACGGCCCAGCACACGTGTGTCCTCCTGCACACACTGGTGGCTCTCTGCACATACAACTCCAAAGCAATGCTTTTTACTCCTTTCTTGAGATTACAATTTACAAAAAACAAAAACAAACAACAAAAAAAAAACAGCCCGAGTAGCTTAAAACTGCGGCCAGCGGGGACACAAGTTGCGTATGTAGCATGTCTGCCACACTTGTACCTTGTTTTAAATGGGGGCCTTTCCACTGCCTATCCCTGCAACAGAAACACCGAATTCACCACCACAGACAGTAATAAACAATCCCTGGTTTTAAAGTGGTTTATGTATAGAAAACCATTCTTCTTTTTTAGAAGTATATTCGCATGCATGAAAAACCCAAATCAAAGCTTTAAATCTTTAATGTTCCTCTTATCACAGAGTCTTAAATGAAATAAACTTCCATTCCATATTCCATCTAAAGATGTATGCTAGGAAAGAATCTTCATTTCATTTAAAAAAAAAACTTAAATACCTGCAGCGAGTGCTCTACAAATATCACTAGTTCGATGCTCAAAACCACCTCATGCACTAGGGCCTTCCTCACAGGAGTCGGAGACCCAGAGGTGCAGGCAAGGCCTTCGGCGACAGCCCCACAGTTGGTGAGTGACAGGCCCAGTCCAAGTTCAAACCCGACAGCCTGGCTCCAGAGTCTGCGCTCCTACCCGCTGTGCTACACCACCTCTGCAATTTTAAAGTCAAGCTACTGTTTTAAAGTGATGTTACAAATGCTTAATTAATCCGGGAAGCTGATAACTACCATGTAGCCTGCTGTGCAGTTAAAATGGTCCCTTTATTATTAAAAGAGCTTTGCTAAACCAATATGAAATATTCACAACTTTAGGAGATAAAAGTCAAATGATACCTTTAAAGTCACCAAGGGATCAAAGAGACTAGGCAGCTAAAATGGTAACTTTAATATCTCTTTATTTATTAGCATTTTAAATCTGTCAAGTTTTTAAAAATGGATAAACCGTACCCAGTAAAAGACACACATAACTATATAGCTTTTGAAAATGAAAACTGAACCCCAAAGACTAAATCTATGGAGGAAACAGTAGAGGCCGAGGACAGTCCTGCCGCACCTCCACCCCCACCCTCGGTCCTTCATTTGCGGTTTTCTCTCTGCGGTTTCAGTTTCCTGCCGTCAACCACGGCCTGAAAATACTAAATGAATAAAACTCAGAAGTAAACAATGCATAAGTTTTAAAGCAAGCGCCATTCTGACTAGCATAATGAAATCTTGAGCCTTTTTGCTTTGTCCCCACCAGAATGTGAACCACCCCTTCGTCCAGTGTCCAGTGTCTCCACGGAGTGTGTTCTCCCTGACCATTAGTCACTGAGGGCTGCCTCAGTAATGAGACAGAGCCCGCATTCCCACAACTTTTACTACAGTATATTGTTATGATTCTTCTATTTTATAATTATTGTTGTTAGATTTTTAGTATGTCTAATCTGTTCATTGAACTTTATCAGAGGTATGTATACATAGGAAAAAGCACAGTACAAGATATATATAGGGTTCGGTACTCTCCGCAATTTCAGGTATCCACCGGTAGTCATGGGACCCATCCCCAGGAAGATTGGCGGGGACTACTGTGCACCCTAAACCTGAGCTATGTGGTCTCTGCAGTGGAGCGCTGAATTTGCCTCTCAGCTTTCTGGCAGTCAAGCAAAAACACTAGCAGGGTTACCAAATGAACTCCACTGTTTCAAAAAACAGAGGTGAAAGGCCTCGGTTGGAAAGCAAACTTGAAAACTAATATATTTGTAATTTTAAGCAATCAGTAAATAGATTTTATAGTTAGGAAACATATGCTATTGTCCTTGCCCAGGAAAGTGCTTTGTACCAAGGAGCTGCTCACCAAATATGCTTTAAAATACAACGCAACTGGGCCAAGATGGAGGTTTAGGTACATACACTTTGCTTCCTCACACAACCAAAAGAAGGACAACAAATTAAAAAAAAATAACCAGGACTGCCAGAAAATCAAACTTTATGGAAGTCCAACAACCAAGAAGTTAAAGAAGAAACATTCACTCAGACCGGTAGGAGGGGTGGAGATGGGCAGCTGCGGTAGAGAGGATGCACCGCAAGGTAGTGGCTGGTGGACCAGGCAGTCCCACGTTTGCGTGCAGATAAACCAGGAGGAATGACTGGGGAGCGAGACAGACCACACAACCCAGGGTTCCAGCTGAGAAAAGAAAGCCTCAAAACCTCTGACTGTAAACACCTATGGGGGTTGTGGCAGCAGGAGAAATTCCCAGCCTCACAGGAGAGTTCATTAGAGAGACCCACAGGGTCCCAGAAGATACATAAACCCACCCACCCAGGAATCAGCACCAGAAGGGCCCAATTTGCTCATAGGGACCAGGGAAAGGGACTGAAAGCCCTCTGAGAGCCGAGCAAGAGACATTGTTCCCTCTTTGACCCCTCCCCCACAGACAGCACCATAATGCAGGGACCTGGGCAACCCTGCTTTGTTGAATACCTAAGGCTCTACCCCTTACTACATAACAAGTGAATGGAGACTAAGAAATGTGGCCCAAATGAAAGAACAGATCAAAATTCTGGAAAAAGAACTAAGCAATGAGGAGATAGACAACCTATTAGATGCAGAGTTCAAGATACTGGTAATCAGGATGCTCACAGAAATGGTTGATTGTGGTCACAAAACAGACAAAAAAGTGAAGGCTATGAAAAGTGAAATGAAGAAAAATATACAGGAAACCAACAATGAAGGGTAGGAAACCAGGACTCAAATCAATGATTTGGAGCAGAAGGAAGAAATAAACATTCAGCCAGAACAGAATAAAGAAACAAAAATTTTTAAAAAATGAGGAGAGGTTTAGGAACCTCCTGGGCAACTTCAAATGTTCCAACATCCGAATCATGGGGGTGCCAGAAGGAGAAGAGGAAAAGCAAGAAATTGAAAACTTAATTGGAAAACATAGTGAAGAACTTCCCCAACCTGGCAAAGGAAATAGGCTCCCAGGAAATCCAGGAAGCTCCGGGAGTCTCAAACAAGTTGGACCCAAGGAGGAACACACCAAGGCACATCATCATTAAGTTATCCAAGATTAAAAATAAGGAGAGAATCTTAAAAGCAGTAAGAGAGAAGGAGGCAGTTACCTACAAAGGAGTTCCCATAAGACTATCAGCCGATTTCTCAAAAGAAACCTTACAGGCAAGAAGGGGCTGGAAAGAAGTACTGAAAGTCATGAAAGGCAAGGACCTACTAGATCCAAGATTACTCTATCCAGCAAAGCTATCATTTAGAATGGAAAGGCAGATAAAGTGCTTCCCAGACAAGGTCAATTTAAAGGAGTTCATCACTACCAAGCCCTTATTATATGAAATGTTAAAGGGACTTATCTAAGAAAAAGATGATAAAAAATATGAACAGTAAAATAACAACAAACTCACAACTACCAACAACTGAACCTAAAAAACCCCACAGAAAACAAAAACAAACAATTAGAACAGGAACAGAATCACAGAAATGGAGATCACATGAAGGGTTATCAGGAGGGAGCGGGTGGAAAGAAAATGAGGGAAAAGGTAGAGGGAATGAGAAGCATAAATGGTAGGTGCAAAATAGAGGAAGGTTAAAAACAGTATAGGAATTGAAGAAGCCAAAGAACTTATATGTATCACCCATGGACATGAACTTAGCAGGGGTGGTGGGTGCTGGTGGGAGGGAGAGTACAAGGCAGATGGGAATAAAGGGGAGAAAAAAATGAGACAACTGTAGTAGCATAATCAATAAAATATACTTTTAAAAAATAAAATACAATGCAAAAATATATTGCCATATAAAAGAGAGGTTTTTTTTGGCTGTGTATTAACATTTTCAGCTCTGCTCTACCATGGGGCCACCATCAGTGCTTAACTGGATTACCAGCCAATTATAATGAAATTCTTGCCTCTATTTTATGTCACTGTGGTCCATTTCCCACAATCCTTCTAGAAGGAGGTTTTAAAAACTCAAGTCTAGTCACGTCACACCTGCACTTAAAACACTACCATGGCTCCCCATGGCTCTCAAGAGAAAGTTGCCACATAAAGCCCTACTTTATTTTTAAATCAGTGCATAGGAGATCATATAATAAATATGTCAAACTTTACTTAACCACTTTTTTATTAATAGACATTTGGCTAGTTTCCAATTTTTGGCTATTAACAACAGCAATCTTTCTCGACGCATGGGTAAGCATAAGTGCAATTACTAGGTTGAAGGAAGAATATTTACATTTATGATTGTAATATATATAACTAAATTGCCCTCTAAAATGGCTTTGTCAATTTATATGTTCACACTTAATATATGAGGGTTTTCTTTCCTACACTTAACAACACTATATATTATCAATTAAAAAAAACTTTGCCAGCAAAAAAGATGAATAAATATGTTTGTTGCCATTTTAATTTTCCTAATTGCCAGTGAGATGGAACACCTTCCATATGTTTGTTAAATGCCTTTGCCTGTTTTCCTGTTGAGTTACTGTGACTGAATTACAACTACTGCAAATATTTTTCCTGGCTTGCTGGTTATCTTTTAACTTTGTTTACTGTAACACTCATCATATTGAAGTGTTTACTTTGTTTTGCAGTAAAATTTATAAAAAAAACCAACAATCCCATGTTGGGCTTTTGTTAAGATTATATATATATTGACTCTATAGAATAATATGGAGAGAGTTGACATTATCATTATATTAAATTGTCCTATCTGGCAATTTTAGTATATCTTTTATATTCAAAAATTATCAGTTTCATCATAAAGATCTTATACATTTCTTGTTCAGTTTATTTGTACATATATATTTACTTTTTCTATCATGAATAATATTTTTCCATTATATCTTTTTATTATTAATTTTCACACTTGTTTATTTATCTCTTAGTCAAGAAAACAAAAATATGTATCCTGTATTAAAGAAAAAACCAGAGAGGGATGGTGCAAGACAGAAAAGTCAGAAATGCGTTTAATTTTTTTATTACTACAGTGTTATAGTAATGATGAAGAAATAGTGAAGAAAAAAGGGAAGCTAGAATTAATAGAAACTAATACATAATTTTGATTTTAGAAATTCCAGAGAATAACAGTGTCTAGTTTTTAGAGAAAACAGCCTAAGGATGTCTCTAGGTCTAGCTTTTTACTGAAGTCATCTATATATTTACTAAAATCTTTTTAAAAAGTTGTTATACAACTTTCTTTAATTGCTAATTTAAACAGTTTTTTCTGTAAAAAAAATCTTTTCCAGGTCTCATCACGGTTCCTGAAGCTAAGCTATACGCAGCTTGCTTTGTGGTGTGGTGTGGCTTCCCCCAAGAAGCGCTCACACTCCTGGTGTACACCAAATCCTGTGTGCCACAGTGTACACCCTGCAGTGTTTCTGTTTCTTTTCAAGAAGAGTATAATGGACCTAATTTGATATCACTTAGTTTCAGCAATTAACTCACAGCTAATATTGCTTCATGTATTACCACCTCTCATTTCCCCAGATTATTATTTTCTCTTTACCTTTTGACCGCCTTCACTCATTTCTCCCAGTTCTCCAGCCCCTGCCTCAAGCACCCACCAATTTATCTTTCTCTGACGTCATGAACCTCGAGGAACATGATGTTGTTGCAAACAGCAAGATTTCATCTTTTTTATGGCTGAGTAGCATTACATTGTGTGTGTTTGTGTATATCACACCTTCTTTATCCGTTTATCTGTCATGGACACTTAGGTTGTTTCCATACCTTGGCTATTATTATAAATAATGTTGCAATAAACATGAGGGTGCATGTATCTTTTTGAATTGTTGTGTTCATTTTCTTCAGATAAATGTGCAGAACTGGAACTACTGATGCACATGGTAGCTCTATTTTTGATTTTCTGAGGAACCTCCATACTGCTCTCCACAGTGGCTGCACCGGTTGATATACCTAACAATAGTACACTGCCTTCTCTTCCTTCCACATCATTGCCAACACTTATTCCTTGTTTTTTGCTGTTGCTGTTGCTAATAGCCATTCTGACAGGTGTAAGGTGATATCTTAGTGTGGTTTTGATTTGCATTTCCCTGATGACTAGTGATGTTTAGCATCTTTTCTTGTACCTGGTTAACCATCTCTCTGTCTTCTTTGGAAAAGTATCTAGACCTTGTGTCGACTTTAAAATGGAACTGCTTGTCATTTTGCTGTTGAGTTGTGTGCATTCTTTAAATATGTCGGATACTAGCCGTTTATCAGGTACGTGACTCGCAAACGTTTTCGCCCATTCGGCAGGCTGCCAGCACCATGTTGACGGTTTTCTCTGCCGTGCAGGAGTGCTCTAGTTTGCCCTGGTCCCACTTGTGTACTTCAGCTTTCTGTGTCAGACTTAAAATATCATTGCCAAGACCTATGCCAAGAAGTTTACCGCCTGTGTTTTCTTCTGAGAGTTTCATGATGTTAGGTCTTACATTCTAGTCTTTACTCTGTTTTTAGTTAACTTCTGTGCATGGCATAGAATAGTTGTCAAGTTTTCCCAATACAATTTATTGAAGAGACTGTCCTTTCCCCATTGCATATTCTTGGCTCCTGTGTCGTAACTTAATTGCATGGGTTTATTTCTGGACTCTCTATTGTATTCCATTGACCCATGTGTCTGTTTTTATGCTAATACTATTTTAATTACTACAGCTTTGTAATATGGTTTAAAATCAGGGAACATGATGCCTCCAACTTTATTCTTCTTTCACAAGATGGCTGGGCTATTCAGGATCTTTAATGGTTCCATATGCATTTTAGGGTTATTTGTTCTATCACTGTGAAAAGTGCCTTTCAAATTTTGATAGGTACTGCACTGTACATGTAGATGGCCATGGGTCCTACCAACGTTTTGACAACATTGCAATCCATAAGCATGGAGTATCTTTCCATTTATTTCTTCTTCAATTTCTTTCATTAATGTCTTGTAGCTTTTAATACAGAGGACCCCTGACTAACAATAAGTTTGACTTGGGATTTTTCAACCTTACGATGGTGTGAAAGTATATGAATTCACTAGAAAATATACTTTGAATTCTGAATTTTGATCTTTTTCAGAGCTGGTGGTATAGGTAGGTCAGTACAGTCTGGCCATACCGGGCAGGGGCAGCGAGCTGCAGCTCCCAGTCGGCTCACCTGATCACGGAGGTGAGCAACAACACTCTACAGTCACCCCCGGAGTCAGATGACTCTGCCCAGGCTAACGTAAGTAACACGAGTTAGGTGAGGCTAAGCTGTTATGGTCAGTATTCTGACTTGTCATACGTTCGACTTACGATGGATTCATTGGGACATAACCCCACTGTAAGTTGAGAAGCACCTGTATACAGATCTTTCACTTCCTTGGTTAAATTTATTCCTAGGTATTGTATTCTTTTTGATCCAGTTGCAGATGGGATTACTGTCTTAATCTCTCTTTCTGATAATTCATTATTAGTATACAGAAACACAACAGATATTTGCGTACTGACTGCATCCTGTGACTTTACTGTATTTGTCGACTAGTTCTAACAGGTTTGGTGGAACATTTAGGATTTTCTATACACAATATCATGTAACCTGAGAACGGTGATGATTTCGCTCCTTCCTTTTTAATTTGAGTGTCTTTCATTTCTTTTTCTTGCCTGACTGCTCTGGTGAGGACATTCAATACTATGCTGAATAAAAGTGGTAGGAATGGGGACATCCTTGTTTTGTTCTTGCTCTTAGAAGAGATGCTTCCAGCTTTTCATCACTAGGTATGACGTTAGCTGTGGGCTTGTTACATATGGTCATTATTATATTGTGGTATGCTCTCTGTTCTCTCTGCTCCCACTTTGTGGAGAGTTTTTTTAATCATGAATTATTGCTGAATATAGTCAAATGCTTTGTCTGCAGCTGTTGAGAAGTTCATTTAATATTTATCCTCCATTTTGTAAATGTGGTGTATCTCCCCGACTCATTTGTGAATGCTGAACCATCTTCGTAAACCTGGAATAAAGTCTACCTGATAATAGTGTATGGTCCTTTTAAAGGCATTCATTGCTGAATTTGATTTGCTAATGTTTTGATGAGGGTTTTTATATCCATGTTCATCAAAGACACTGGCCTGTAATCTTCTTTCCTTGTGGTACCCTTGTCTGGTGTTGGTAACAGGATAATGCTGGCCTCATGATTGACTGAAAGAGTTACCTCCTCTTTGATTTTTTTAAAGAGCCCGAGAAAGGCTGATATTAAGTCTTCTTTGAATGTGTAGTAGAATCCACCAGTGAAGCCATCTGGTCCTGTACTTTTGTCTCTTGGGAGTTTTTTGAATACTGCTTCAATCTCCTTACTAGCAACCTGTCTGTTCAGATTTTCTGTTTCATTTATTTAAATTGTCATTTTCTGTTTAGTTTTGATGGGAGAGTAGAGCTGGAGTGAATCAGTTGTCTTGCTAGTTTTTAAATTAATTCTCTTATATTTTCTGTAATTGTTTGTATACTTGTCTGCATTACTTACTAGACTAAAATTTTATGACAAAGGAGACTATTTCTACCTTTTCACTGTCACATTCCCACTTTCTAGCACAGATCTTGGAACACGGTGGGCAATACATAAATATCTGTTGAACTGAATGGAATTAAAATGTAAATTCAGATTTTTCTTCTCGTATATGGGTATCAATGCATGTTCATTTCTTCCTACAATTGCCAAACTTCTTAAAGGAATTAAGTTACAATTCTACTATCCAAATAATTAATAATTACTCTATGAAACCACACATATAAAAATTAAAAACACTCTCCTAAATAAAAAAACTCCAAATAAGTTAAAAATAAAAAATATCAGAACACTACACACTAGACAGAGAAGAATAAAATAAACAATGTTCAACTTCAGCAATTAGAAAATTAAGAACAATAATGCCAACACAGCCATACCCTAAGAAATGCAGAAAAAAGTACAATTAAAAACAGAAATACAAAGTATAAAAATGGAAACAATTAATCAAACGTATTTCTGGGGCATAGGGTCCACAAAAACAAAACAAAACAACAACACTGAAGCAGACAAAACTTTAGCAAACTGAATCAAGAAAAAAAAAAAACTACGAAAGACAAAATGAGGAATGAAAGGGGCATGCAAAAAAGAAAGAAAATAT
>PVKM010045666.1:0-11867 GCA_004027735.1 Carollia perspicillata
AGGCCCGCGCTCAATCCACTGAGCAACACCATCCAGGGCTGTTACCTTTATTTTTAATTTAATTACCAAGATCATTCATGAATTTTTGTATATGTTTACAAGCTGAGGTATTGAAGAACAAATTAAATCAGAGCCATATGGAATGAACTTTTAAATAAGTGCAAATTTTTACTTAAACTTCTGATATGATTCTTGCTTGGTGTTGATATTCTGTTGACCAACAAATGCCACGAGAGATTTAAATATGGGGAGGCCTTCTGACTGTTATTTAAATGGGAGATTTTTTTTCCTTGTAGGTAATCACTTACTTGGTTAAAACATCTATTCTCAAAGTAGTTATTTTTTATTAATTAAATTCTTTGCATTCTCAGAATTATTGCAGATATAATTTACATGTAAGAATGATTAAATTCATAAGCATGAAACTAATTAAGGTTGTATAATGATGAGAATTTATGGAAGCAATTTTTTAAAAATTTTACTAGATTAGATGTGGTCAGCAACTGCCTCTTCAAAAAGGACGCCTTATGCATATTTAACTTCACAGTGTATCATCCTTTCCGAAGCTACTGTGGGTGTACGTACGGTTTTGTTATGTGTTAGAACCTTCTAAGACAGTGACTTCTTTCCTTTGCTGAGCATGAGAATAAGGATAGTATTCCTCAGCATGCTGTTATAGGTGCTTTCATGGGGGTGCTAATGAGACAGTGTAGGGTAGGGTAGGGTAGTCTAGCGTAGCGCTTATGAGCCCAAGATCAGTCGGAAGCCAGATTGTCTGGGTTTGCTTATTTAACGGTGTAATCTTAAGCAAGTTAGTTAATGCTCTGTTTTTTCAGTTTCTTCACTGTAAAAGTGATAGTACCTTGATAAACTACTTAGAAGACTATCTGGCCCCTAGAATAGCAAGCACTTAATTAATATTTGCTATTGTTTTCTTCCCTAAGAATAATTATTAGGTGTGCATTGATGTAGATTTAGGGGGAAATTCAAATCATATACATTTTTAAAGTTTTAATATTAATAGATTTGTGTGTCCTATATGTAGCTGTGTAACATATAAGACATCCATAAAGCTTGACTTATGAATATAACAGTTCCCTCACTGTAGGACAGGTGATGTTAGTAGTAATTGTAGAATTACAGTAGTGGCCCTAACAGCAGTAGGGGCTGGCACTCATTACAGGCAGTGTTTATAGAATACTTACATGATACCAGGTCCTCTTCTAGATACCTTACATGTATTGATGTATTTTATCTTCACAACAGCCAGTTAAGTAGGTTAGGTACTAGTATTGTCTCACTAGTTATTTTTTTAATAAAGAAATGAATGGACGTGCCATTTTGCAGATGCAGAAATTAGATGTGGAGGGCTTATACACAGCTAGTAGCCGACAGAACCAGAATTTGAACACAGTCCAGTTCCAAACATACAGATACTGAAATGCAGATGCAATTCAGCCAGGATGATTATAGTTTACTCCTAGTTGTCTTAGGATTCTATTTTATCCCTGGGTTGGATTCTTTATTGTTATTCCCCCGTTACGTTGGGAAGTAGGCATTAAGAGAGGGATGTACAGACCTGGGACAATACAGTATTAATGTACATTGAATGAAATGCTACTCTCAGCCTTGCTAATGACTCGGCCCCCTGCCTGGACCTTGCCTCTTCACCTGCCTCCTGGCCTTCTCCCAGTGGTCTCTGTTGAGTCCTGGCCTCCATTACTTTGGTTCCTACTTTGAATCAGTCCTGATTTCTCTTTGCACATAAACAGGCTTTTGAAAAAGAAATAGGAGACATATGACAAAAAAGAAAAAGGCAAATGAATAGTAATTTAGTCAGTAACTATATTAATATCAAACGAATGGTGACTTTTCTGTGCATTCTAAGTAATGCATTCTTTGTGTTTTAATATAAAAATCCCTTCACTTGTGTGAGCTGGTTTAGAAGAAATTTTATCTAGCGACTTTCCACCCAGTTCTCACTTGACCTGTCCTGAGCATGTGGACCCAGCTGCTGGCCGCGGGGAAGAGGTGGAGCATTCTTCCGCCTGCACTTCCTTGGTTGTTTCGCCCCAGTGAGCTGCGAACAGTGGCCGGGGACAAAAGCCGTATACACTGTACAAACAGAGCACCAAAGCAGCAGTACACTGACTCATTCTTCGCTCTGTGTGAGAACTGAGGGGGACTCGATTCATTTCCTTTGTGCTGGTGTCTGTCAACAGCGCTGTTAGAGGCAAGGCCTATTGTGTTGGCCAGTGTTTCTTATTGACCTAAGTCTGTGCCTGCTATGTTCCCAGGGTCGAAGTTGCGAGTGAGAGAATGTTTGAAAAGGGGTAATCATAGGCTAAGTGCATTTTGCCGCATTGTCATCTGACCTATTAAATCTAAACTGTGGTCCACGTTAATGCAAACAGGTAATTATATAGCCACAGCTGCAACTATTGACATCTGATCACTGCCCCCTTAGGCTAAAATGTGTTTTTTGTTCTGTTTCTAGGGTCTTATATGCTGCACATGAATGATTTTTAGCTGAAAATGATAATGGGTTAGGAAGACTGAAAGACCAACAAGGTGGATACTTTAAAATAGCCTCTGCCACAGCTGTTGGCATATCTTTTCCTTTGATGACTCAGTGCTTTCCCATGATTCAAATTGAGTAATCTTTCAGTTTTCATTTTTAAGGAGTCTAAGGTAAAGACAATTTTTCTTGTTTCCATTCTGTACGATGCCACTGTCGCTTTGAAAGGTCTGCCTCTCGTAGCTTCATTGTGCTTGTTGACTGTGGTCTTATCCATTCCTTCATCGCCTGTTCCTCCAGAGCATTTGCAAGAGGTCCACCCCCACCCCACCCCCACCGTGACAAGTACACTGGAGAAGAGTCAAGGCTAATGGCTCTTCATTATGTTAGCAAAGTCTATCCTTTCTTGTTTCTTTCAGTTTTCTAAAGAGCAGAAGTTACAGATAAATCATACAGTCCTGGAGAAGAGCCACTCTTTTGTTATTAGAAGAAAAGATATTTAGAAATGTGTTCCCCTCAACCATGAAAATCCAGTTAGTACTGGAGCATTGTACATGTGTTTGCGTTCACCTTCACAATTCATTCTTTATTGTTTAAAAGCCTAGTGTTGGTTAAAAAAGCCTAGTAGGTGGTGGACTCTGTGTTAGGCATTGGGGTGGAATTTGAAAGTAAACATCTGTTAGTTTCTAATTCACACCGTCACAGGTAGTGTTGTGAAGCATATCTGGAGTGGAAAGACGCAGAAAATAAAGGAGCCCTTTGAGGCTGTTAACTTCAAGGTTTCTCTTAAGTTTTTTCCCTAAGGTTTTGATATTTTGTCTCCTGAATGTTGTCATGCAGTATTTCTCTTAAGTGGGTAGGTACAGATCCCATTGGGACCACCATGAAAAGGCACTTGGAATACCTGAGCACCTCCAGTATGTCATCTTTTGAGCCAGAGTCCTGTACACCCAGTTCAACTCATGCCTTCCTGCCACGCACTCCTCCAGGTGCTGGCTGGCTCTACTAGGCCCTGTGAGCGCATGGTAGTTTCTCACAGGATGGCAGTGCATCATTACGTTTTCATCCCAGGTACTAGAGATGCGATGATGAATAATACATTACTCTTACCCCCGGGGAACACAGAGTAAATGCCTTCTTTTTTTAATAACCATCCTTACCACAAGCACAGTTTTAGAAAACTGGCGTAGTGATTAAATATAAGTAGGATGTACAAGAAAAAATCTTTCCTGTTACTGTTCCTCAGTAAAGTTGGCCTCTTGTACCTGGAATACTGTATGGAATTAAAGTACTTACTAAAATGCATCTTGTGCACTGTCTTAATCCTCATAAATGAAAACTGTTTTCAGGTTCTTATAATGAAATCTTTTTTACGAATAATAGTTCTTCATTTTTTTAATGCTGCTGTTTCACATGTAGAATTATTTTGACAGATACCAAGTGGAATCACTTCAAAAGGCTTTTTATATTTGTAAGAAACAATAAACCATATGCCGACTTGTGGAAGCCTTGATCTGGAAGGAACATGGCTGTTGGCCAGCAATTAATTAAGCCACTCTTGTTTTGGCCATATTGTGGTATTGTATAGGTGTGAAATGTTCCGTCTTCTCCAGACAGGACTGCTCCTGTGTATCCTATTTTCTTCCAAAGTAATAGGAATTGTAAGTATAAGTAATCAAAGTGCAAGAAGAATGCGGAAGTAGGAGGAAATGGGAATTTGACTCGGCACTGGATAGCCACAGAGTGACTCCTGTCACTCGTTCCGCTTAAAATCGCTTCATTGTTCACAAGAACATCTGCAGCAGATGTGTATTGCTGGAGAATGCGGAAGGAGAAAAGATTAGTGAATTCCATGTTGTATGAAGTAGGATTACTCTGTTGTCAAACAGAGAAAATAGTTAGACTGATTGTTTCCTGTATTTCTCCTGAGTCCAATTTAGATATTTTAAAATTATCTTCAAATATAGATCCCTGATATCAGATTGTCCGGGTGAGTTAGGCCACTCAGTGTTCCTCTCATCATGCAACTTCACTTCTCATTAGAGCAGAATTAACTTTTTTTTCAGGATCTGGTAGTTAAAGAGTTATGGGCTTTGGATCTGAAGAGTGCCATCAGGGAAGGCTGGCCTCCCCAGAGAGCTTCCTTTCACCCATTTTGACCACCGTCACTGCTTCCCCTCATTCATCCTCATTGCTGTGTTGATCTTAGGGATACCCAGAGACACTACTGCTTTGCTTACGAGTAGGTTCCATGTTTGATCTTTTCGGCTTGTAAAAGGTAAAGCAAGCACCTGCGCCTTAAAAGGGTGCTTTCTCTTTTTAATAAACAGCAATGGCTTTGGGAATTTCAAAAGCTCTATAACGTTTTGTTCATATGGTAAACAGTATCCACAACAGACATTGTAATCCAAATACTTGTTTCTCCCCCTAAATCAAATATGATTAAAACATAGAATTCTCTTCCTCCTTTTTTCCAAACCCTAACAAATAAAACCAAACCCCACATGTATTTGGGAGTGGTTTCCCGAACCCCAGCCGGAGCTCGCGAGCCCCTCCTTCCTTCCTTTAAGAACTGACAGGCAGTGCTGGGATGCGGACCCCTGTGCACACCCGCCCACAGCGCCCTGCAGTGCACTGGCACAGTCTGCTCATAGCTTTCTCTCTGGGGGAAGTGAAAGCATATCCAAGCGCTTTGCCAATAGTTGTGGGTGGGTGCAGTGCTGAGGAGGTTAACCATTGGCATTTTCAGCGGCTTAGTTGGGCCCTGGCGAAGAGCCAGGATCAGTGGGCAGTGGAACCGCCGCAGGAACCAGTGGGTTTCAGCGTCTTGGCCTGGTCTGGAGCATTCAGCAGCAGGCTCCACTCGTGTCCACCTGTCGGGGGAAAGTGAGGGGCTGTCCAGACAAGGGACGAAGCAGCCAGCATGTTTCCCGTCCAGCTTTCCTATTGTACTTGGCTCTTTGAAAGCAGGTCAGAGTACCTGTCATCAGGCACAGCTGGTGTAGTGACTCATTGTGAGGCACTTTGCTCCACTCAAGGAAGGGCTCAGAGCCACTGAAGAAAGCCTGCACCTTGTGGAAAGTGGTGTCCCTGTAACACAGGATGTGGTCAGGATTCGAGGTTTGGGAAGCATCCGTGGGGAGACTCGACGGTGCTGAGAAGGTTCCATCAGTGAATGGTTAGCTAGCTTCAGTGCTTTTTCAAGGAAGGAAAGTACTGTAGTTTATTGTTGTTGTTATTGATAAAATTAGTATCGATCATAAGACTGTGAGCCTTTGAAGTTAAATATAAATTATTATTTTATAAAACATACACTAGTTTTGTAACATGCACAAATCTAAAAGATCAAGGATTGTAATTCAATATTTTCTGTTTGTCTTATTAGCTAAAATGAATTGTTTGGCTATTTGGATGGTTAGTAACTCAAGGTTTTGGGACTAAAGCATCTGTAGTAATCTTTCTTTTATACCAAAAACTCGTGTTATGAATATGCTTGAAAATGTATCTGCTGAAAAACTTTTCTGGGTAAAATTATTTCATAAAGTGGGAACCATTTTAATTTTGGATGGAAGAAAACCTCCTCTTGTCCTATTTATTTAGAGTTGTACCGTTTAATCTTTCAGGATGAGATACCACTTTTTTAAAAAACTATGTATAGACAACAAAAATATAACTTAAAATTTTACAGTTCTCAGAAAAAGCTTGTGTCTTTTTATTTAGAAAAGCCCTTTTTTTCCTGTAACTCTTAAAAATAGGTAGAATACCTCCCTGGAAATGACAATTCTATTTTTTTCCATGTTTTATAACCTTTGTGTAACAGAGATCGGCAACTCAGCCCGTGACCTCTTCTTTGAAGCATTACTTAATAATACTGTTCACTACCATCAGAAAATTATTAATAGTACTTTGGAGATGATTTACTGCTATAGTTTAAAGTCAGATTAACAATATGTCATTAGTTCAGTAATCTTTGCTGCAGTTAAAATAATATATTTCTATACACTTTAATGTTTTGTATGCTCACATGTGAAAACAGGAAAGAGTTTCATTTTAAAACCTGTTGTGGCTTCCAGCTGAGAAAGGGCACATGCCTGTGTCTGTACCACACACATGTATTCTGGTGCTCATCCCTAGACATGCTTATGTTATCCCTTTAACGCTCCAAAACTCGCTTGTAACTCCATGTCTGTGCTTAAGGCAGTGTTGTGCGCATTTTAAGGCTATATTAGTAGGTTCCTAAAAATTTAGAATGATTTTTATCATCTTGGTGGAATTCCATTTGTCATTATGAAATGTTTCTTTTTATTTCTACTAATGCTTTATGCCTTGACATCTGCTTTGTTTCTTATAAAATGGCTATATCAGCTTTATTTTAGTGTTTATATGGTGTATCTTTTTCTGTTCTTTTACTTTCAACCTTTCTGTGTCTTACATTTATTACAAGTATGACTCTTGTAAGGAACATTTAGTTGGCCTTTGTTCATCTATCCAGTCAGTTAGTCCTTGACTTTAATTGAAATATTTAGATGTTTTACATTTTATGTAATTACTGATATTTTTCTTTTTAAATTAACACCTTACTTTTTTCTTCCCCTCACCTTTTCTGTTTTTAAATGTGCTCAACAAAGAAAGGAGACAAATTTCCAGTAACCCAAGAAATTCCACTAACTAGAGGGCCCTATCTGCAAGGTTTTGATATAATCAAGGTTTTCTGTATGTATTTTCCTACCATATTTTCAAGAAAGAAAAGTACACACACACATACAAAGTATAGATATATATTTATATATAACTATATGTAGTCAATATATTTAAAATTATAATTATGATATAAATTATACTTATAAACTTATTTCTTTGTAGCTTATTTATAATTTTTCCTTATATATTTCTACCTTATAAAATTATATTTTAATATGAACTATAGATTAATATAAAGTATATAATTATAAATTCTATATTTATATATTAGTATATACAGGATGGGGTAAAAATAGGTTTACAGTTGTAATACAAATAAATGATACAATAATTAATAAATAATAATACAAGAATAAACTTTGGTATACTCACAAGTGTAACCTTCTTTTGCCTAACCCTATATTTATATATAATTGCACTTTGTATATAACTACATACATAAATATATATAATTTTATTTATTTTTTTAGAGAGAGGGGAAGGGAGGGAGAAAGAGAAACATCAATGTGTGGTTGCCTCTCAAGCGTCCCCACTGAGGACCCAGCTCACAACCCAGGCATGTGCCCTGACTGCGAATGGAACTGTCAACCCTATGGTTCGCAGGCGCTCAGTCCACTGAACTACACCAGCCAGGGCATAAAACTAATATATATAATTTTTTATGTATTATATATTGGAATCGAATGTAGCAAAGGAGATGGAACAGATCTTAAGCCAGGGGAAATCCAGCTGTCAGTCAATCTCGAAAGACTCAAACCTTGGTCAAAGTGTAGGGTAGTGAACTTAGTCCTCATGAGACCAGGGAGTTCCCGTCTCTGTGTTCCCGAGACCATTGTACTTGGAATGAGTGTCCCAGCCCTGACAGGGTACCCAGTGTAGATTGAATGATTCAGGGTTTTTACTCATAAAATATGAAAGTGGATATTACCATCTGTATCAGTCAGGGTTTCCCAGAAAAATGGAACAATGGGAAGTACAGATAGAGTGGTTACAGATGACTTACTTTGAGGAATTGGGGCGCACAGTTGTGGGGACTGCCAAGTCTGAAATATGCAGAGCAGTCGGGCAGGCTGCAGACTCAGGCAGGGGTTGATTCTCCATTTTTGAGGCAGAATTTCTTCTTCAGGAAATCTCAGTTATTGCTCATAAGATCTTCAACTGATTATTATCTTTTTAGTGTTGTTTTAATATTTACTTTTAATTACAAGGTAATGCATTCGTTTATCTTTGTAAAATGTTACAATATTTTTGACCATCACCAAGTATCCATTCCTTCTTTTTTAAAAAAATTCACAGAGAAAGTGCACAATTTATAAATCATAAATGTACAGCTGGTGAAATTTCACAATGAGCACAGACTCATGTAACCATCATTTGGACCAGGAACAGAACAGTATTACTACTTGAAAGCCTTCTACTGCCCCATCCCTGTCACTGGCACTGTCCTATTTACAGCAGCCTAGACCAGCAATTTTCAACCAGTGTGCCTACAGCAATTTTTTTTTCAAGTACAGTTATCTCCATTTTACCCCCATCACTCAGCCATTCCGACTTCCCACCCTTGATTCTAACCTCCTTTGGTTTTGTCCATGTAGGTCTTCAACTGATTAGGTGAGGCCCACCCAACACTGAGGGTAACTCTACAAAATGCTTTCACAGCAACACCTAGATTAACGTTTTACTATAATGTTGTACTGAATAACTGGGTCCTGCAGTCTGGTCAAGTTGACACATAAAACTAACCATCACAGCCTATAGGCTAACATCAATCAGTGTAGAAGAAGCAAAGCAACAGAGAGATGTTTTTATTGGCAGTGCTGCCTGTGAGATAAGAGGAATGACCACTTGTAGGAGATAGCAGCCACACCTAGGCAAGAGGCCCATGGAGCAGCCACTGCAGGGCAAGCATTACTGGGAGTTCGTGTGGTTGTATCAGGAATAATTCACAAGAACACGGATTCCATTGTTCTTCACCATGACTTTCCCATCTCTGTCCCCTAATTACAAATGTGAAGAAGCAAAAAGAAACCATTAGAAATGTTGCCTCCTGGGGAGATTCCCACCCAGGATAGTACTGTTACACAAATGACCATCACCACATTAAGAGGGAGTGTTAGCATGTCCTTATATGCTCTGTAAGTTGATGAGCTACATTTCCATCTCTTTGACGATCCATCTAGCTCTCTCTATGTATGGTTTGCCTTCTCTGCCTCGACCTTCTTTTATACTTCATGTATTTCTTTTCTCAGTTCTAAAAGAAATTTTAAAAGTCATCTTTGTTTCATAAATGAGGTCAATGACTACCAATTTTAAACTTCCTAGAAAAAGGTTCTAGAACTATGACTGTCAGTAATGCAGCCAGTGGATCACACACAGATGCAGCTGCTGATGGAGAAGAGATTCTGGTAGAGCCTTGCCCTTGACAGCAGTGTGCCGGTGGAACTGGAAACTCACTGTCCCGTGCAGCGGCGAGGAGGCTACGTACCCTCTCCCAGCTCCCGTACACCATGAAACATGCAGCCAGAGTGGCACTGTAGTTTTTAAAGCCAAGATCACGGCCGCAGCCCCCTGAGCACGGAAGCTGATGCTCGATGTCTCCCACTGTGAGAGCACCTTTCTGACAGGTTCCCAGGCTCAAGTCTGGGGTCAAAACAGCATTAGGACAGGAACCTGCTCCACACTGACAGCTGCTGTTAGTGCACTGACTTCAGTCCCATGGCTTTTGGAGAATGTTTAATTAGTTTTCTTACTACCAATAGTTATCTCTGAGGAAGCTTAATCGTGTATTTCAATTGGTTTTTTGGAAGAGATGATGGTTTTTCCCCAAATCAGATGAAATTTTTGTCCCTGGCCTGGTTTTAGATGCTTTACCTAATACAAATTTGTCTGACTGTGTATGTTACTATCCAGTCTTCTCTTTGTAATTATCCCAGAGTAGATTATTTGCTTTGCAAAACTCAGCAGCTCCCATAGAGGCCCGGCAAAATCACCCACGGGAAGTAAGGAACTCTGTTGAGGGTGTAGGACCCTTCTCTGTGTCCCGGATCTGCTGCAGGGAGGTAGGGAGGTAGAGAGCTTGACTGGGGAGACCAGGGACGCAGCTGCTGGTACCCTCGGTGGTGGGTATTTTGCCATGTTGAGATGAGGTTCCAGCCCATTTGGAACAGAACGTTCCATAGGAAGTACACGTCTGCCGGTACGTGAAAACTACTTCATGTCACTGTCTTGCCAAATAGAGTGTGCTGAAACTTCCATTCCCAGTGGAAATGTGTGTTCCTGTTCCATTCATATGGTATGCAGCTCATTGATGATGAGCTTGATTTTGGAAGGCTGAGGTTTGAGTAAAATTGTATCTGTTTGTGATCATAGAAACCACTGAGAATATTTTAGCAAGTTTTGAAAGAGGGCATTTTTGACTGGTTTAAAATACGGTCTTGGTAGTACATAAAATTTACTTGGGGAAGGAGGGTTGGGAACAACTCAGGACTGGGAAGTTAATTTCCAAAGGTGGTAAAATAGGTTCCCTGAGATCTGTATTACTGTCAAAGGTGCAATATGTGTGTCAAGGTCCTGTCAGCTTTCAGCTGCAGGTAACAGAAAACCCACCCCTAGGGTCTTAAACAATAAGGAACTTTTGTTTAAGTAATGAACGTAGCAAGGCCTCTAGAGGTTGACAGTTGCCATTCAGTTGTGATAAGAGCCACACATCATTCTCTTTGTGATTCTCTCCTCTAGACCATCCCTCCTCTCCATCTGGATTTTTGCTCAGATCTAATCCCTTTACGGTGACTGCGTCCTGTTACACATGCAGAATTGACCATTTACAGATGCAGAAAAGGGCACGCTTTCTCACGTCTCTCTTAAGAGTCAAAAGACTTTTCCTAGAGCTCCCCTGCAGATGTTCCTCCACGTGCCATAGGCCCGAGTGTCAGCACATGCTGAACTATACAGCAGCATTGCCAGGGAGAGACTACCGCAACTGATGCAGTCTTGTTAGGATTTGCGGGGGCTGGGGCCGGGCACACCTGGGTCCTAACCTGGCTCAGCTAGTGAGTAAGGTACTTCAGTTAAATGACTTAACTTCTCTGAGACTGCTGAGCCCCTCTGTGAAATAGGGTTGATAAATCTTGCTTTTCAAAGGTATTACTAATATCTCTTAAGTTTCTACAATGTGACAAGCACTGTGCTATGTGATATAAATAGATTTAATCCTCAAAACAAGTCTGGAAAGTAAGGGGATATGATATGGTTAGATCCCATGGGGGTTCGTTTTCTACAGACTATTCAAGCAGCACATAGAGTTGATAGTCTTCAGGTGGAGGGAAGTTGAGATGACCCAGAGGAGAGGTCACAGATTATTGTCTTAGTCAAGATGTGATATTTTGATGATTTAACTTTATGTAGTGGCATTTGAATGTAAAGCAAAGAATGGCTTCATGAAATATTTAAAAAATAGTAAGCAATTGAATTGGTGTTTAAATGGAGCATTGGAATCAAAAAGGTTTTTAGATTTCCATCGTAAGAACCTTGAGTAAGCAAACTTTGGTTTTGAAATTGTGTTAGACCTTTTTCAATTGGTCCCTAACACAGATAAGCTTTTAGTTTTTAGGAATATTTCTCAACACTCTCTTTCACTCTCAGTGTAAGA
>PVKM010045667.1:0-11915 GCA_004027735.1 Carollia perspicillata
CGCCTGTTGTACATCCAAGTGGAGCCGACAAGTACATAGGGTCAAGTGTCCTCATTTCTTAAATGAGGAAACTGAGGCAGAAGGGGTAGCTTGCTGAGCCTGTGCAGCTAGTGGCAGAGCTGGACTTAGAGCCCAGAATACAGGGAAGAGAAGGGAAGATGGGCCCCATTCCTCAGCCCCCTGAGCAGTCACCATGTCCCGTCATGCCCACAGGGTGCCCCCGTGGGTGGCCACATCCTTAGTTACCTCCTGGAGAAGTCCCGCGTGGTCCACCAGAATCACGGGGAGAGGAACTTCCACATTTTCTATCAGCTGCTAGAGGGGGGCGAAGAGGAGACACTTCGAAGGCTGGGCTTGGAACACAACCCCCAGAGCTACCTGTACCTGGTGAAGGTGAGCAGCTCGTAGTCAGGGCAGGCGCCACTGGGGGAGCAGCCCATCACTGGGGCTGCTAACCCAGCTTTGCCCCTCCTCCAGGGCCAGTGTGCCAAAGTCTCCTCCATCAATGACAAGAGTGACTGGAAGGTCGTCAGGAAGGCTCTCACGGTCATCAACTTCACTGAGGATGAAGTGGAGGTGAGGCCTCTGCTGGGGATCCTCCCTTTCCTCTTGTCACTCTCTGAAAATAGCCACTTGTGCTGCTCATTTCCACTTGATCGGCCTTCGCCTTGCACACACTTCACCTCCTGGTCCCTGCTTCATCTGACCATCCTCTGGTTGCCCTTGGGAAACTCTCAGCCCCTCCTGTGACCCCCATCTTCCCCTGCCTGTCCCCCAGGACCTGCTGAGCATCGTGGCCAGTGTCCTGCATTTGGGCAACATCCACTTTGCTGCCAACGAGGAGAGCAATGCCCAGGTCACCTCCGAGAATCAGCTCAAGTATCTAACCAGGGTGAGCGTGGTGAGCAGAGGGCAAGGGCGGAGCAGCTGGGCGAGGGGAAGGGCCCCCTCACCATGCGCCCCACTCTTGACAGCTCCTTGGTGTGGATGGCTCAACACTGCGGGAAGCCCTGACACACAGGAAGATCATCGCCAAGGGAGAGGAGGTAAGGCCAACCAAGCCTTTGCCTCCGGGGGTGGGGTGAGGGAGGCAGGTGTTCCAAGGCAGCTTCCACTCTCATCATGCCCCTTTCCCTGGTCTGTTCAGCTGGACCTCTTAGCAGTGCTGGAAGGACATAAGGCAGGTAGATCAGAGAGGCATAGGGAACTGGCCAAGGTCACACAGGAAGAGGGTGACAGAATCAGGCTGGAACCAAGACTCACTCCTACCTCTAGGAATGAGACCTCTTGTCCCTATACCACCCTCCTGCCGGTGTGGCCACTATGTCCTCTCCTGTGTCCCTCCCCACCACACCCCTGAGTGAGGAGGGCAGAACAGGCATAGTTTCCTGGTGTCTGGCCCGAACCCAGAGGGGACAGGGTGGGAAGGGACCTTCGGCACTCATCTCCCTGTCTCACGCCACACCTGCAGCTCCTGAGCCCACTGAACCTGGAACAGGCTGCCTATGCTCGAGATGCTCTTGCAAAGGCTGTGTATAGTCGAACTTTTACCTGGCTGGTCGGGAAGATCAACAGGTCGTTGGCCTCCAAGGTGAGGGCATGGTTCAGGCTGCCCCCAAGGCAGCAGGGAAGACAGACAAGGGAGGCCTATGGCTGGGAGCTGGGGCCAGCAGACATGGGGACCCATGCTCTTGGTTGGATAACTGGCCCTAGGACGCCGAGAGCCCCAGCTGGCGGAGCACCACTGTCCTTGGGCTCCTGGACATTTACGGCTTCGAAGTGTTTCAGCACAACAGGTCAGTGCTCTCTCCTCTGACCTGTCTCTCCTCTTGTCTCCCTGCCCTGTCCTCTGTTCCCTGCCTCTTTCGTTCCCACTGGTGGTTCCTCGACCACCCTGGGTCCTGATCAGTGTTTCTTCCCATAGCTGCTCAGGGCCCTCGGCCACCTTTCCCTTACCCCTGGTCCTGTGTCTCCCTTGAGCTCCTGTGGTCTCTTGTGCTTTCCTCACAGCTTCGAGCAGTTCTGCATCAATTACTGCAACGAGAAGCTGCAGCAGCTCTTCATCGAACTGACCCTCAAGTCGGAACAGGAAGAGTATGAGGCAGAGGGCATCGCGGTGAGTACAGGCCTGCCCGTGTCCCAGGCCCCGTAGGAAGCCCAGGCTCGGTCCCGGAGAGGCACCAGGACCCCATGATGATGCCCACCTTCCCTTTACCCCTCAGTGGGAGCCCGTCCAGTATTTCAACAACAAGATCATCTGTGATCTGGTAGAGGAGAAATTCAAGGGCATCATTTCCATTTTGGTGAGTCCTCTGTTTCTCCAAAGACTCGCCTGAGGGGCTGGGTGGGAGGATGTCACTCTTTCCCATTTCTTCCCAGGCCGGTTCACAAAGGGCCAGAGCTTGGGGTGGAGCAGGGACAGGGCAGGGCTGTGCATGGAGGGTGAGGTGAAGTGCTGGCTGGATCCGGAAGTTGTCTTGAGGAGGTCCCTATGACCTGCCTCTTTTCCCTGTGTCTGTGCCTCCTGCATGGTGCCCCTAAACTCCCTGTGCTCTCCAGCCCCCCTGCTGAACATCCATCACTCTGTGCCATTCCCCCCAGGACGAGGAGTGTCTGCGCCCTGGGGAGGCCACGGATCTGACCTTCCTGGAGAAGTTGGAGGACACAGTCAAGCACCATCCACACTTCCTGACGTGAGTGGGAAATTCCTCACTCGGGTAGGGCCTGTGGAAGCCTGGGGTCCCCTCCTAATCACGGAACACCAGCCATGAAGAGATGACCGTAGGAGGTGCCGAGTTAAGGACAGGCGCCCAAGGCCGCAGCTCGCAGGACATCCACGAAGAAAGAAGCCAGGAGTGTGGCTTCTTCCTTATTCTTTTTTGAGAATGAAACTTGCTAAGATTTTTTTAGCTTCCTTATTTGGAAGTTGCTTTTCATTTAAGGAATCCCCTACAGCAGGGAGGGGGAGAAAGGAAGCCAGCCCCTCGTCCCAGCTCTGTCCTGCGTGTTTTGTGCACACCATCTCCTCTAACCTGAAGCAGCCAGGGAAGGAGGCGTTCGCGGTGCTGTCTCCATTTTACCGAGGCTCAGAGAGAAGGCATTTGCCCAAAGTTATCCCACATCTAGTAAGTTACAGAGCTGGGACTCAGTTCTAGGGCCACAAATGCCAAAGCCCTGAGCACTTTTTGCTTGATGGTTTATTCAAACCCTTTTTCTGATGGTAAAAATAATGTTGCTCATTAGAGGGAGGCTGGAGTGTACGAAGAAGTCACTTGTAGTCCTGTTACCCAGAGGTCATCACTGGTAACAATTCCAGGCATTTCCTTCCTGCCTTTTTCTATACATTTTTTTTCATAGTCCAGAACTCACCAGGTCAATGTTGTTTTGTTATAACATTGATGAGATGCTGTGGGAACTTCACTCGTTTATGTCAATTAGCATATGGTAAAATTGGTTTTGTTATACATCGTTTCAATCAAAGTCCCAGAACCTATTGATGACGTTAAATGGGGACTGACTGTAGAAGGCTCACGGTAACGTTATGTCCTGAGTGTTCCTGTATCATCAGAGAAATTTCCTCAGGATGCTTCTTCCAACGGCTCTACGCCACAGACACCCCTCTGCTCTTGCCCAGCCTTGTGGCAGGGGGGCCCTGGTCCGCCTCTGGGCTTCTGCTAGGTAACAGAGCTGCCACAGACATCTTTGTGCCTTAAATCTCTGCCTGTGTCTCTGGTTAGTTGCTTGAAATAGTTCTTAAAAGTAGAAAATAGGCTAAAGGGTATAAACATGCTTAAGACTTAAGTAATCTCTTGGGGCAAATTCCATTCTTAAAATGTAGTGGGCAAGTGCTCAGCCCTCTGAGCTGTCATGCAGCAGCAAGAGGCCTGGGAGGGGCCCTCAGCCCAGTGTGCCCTGGCAGTGCGGAGGCCCAGGTCCTGGTCCTGGCACAGGAGGACCCTGGGCAAGACTGTCTCCCTCCCCAAGATTCAGTGGCCGCCTCTGTGCAGGGAGGCTGATGGCCTTGCCCTGTCTGCTATGCTGCAGAGTGGGCTGTGGGTTGACCCTGGGTGTGCCTGCTCCACACTGGATGCCTGTTTCCTCTCGAAGGCGCTGCAGCAGGCAGGGAGCGTGGCTCAGGCCAGCAAGGTGTAGCTCCCTCTCCCTGTCATCTCCCCTCCCAGGCACAAGCTGGCTGACCAACGGACCAGGAAATCTCTGGGCCGCGGGGAGTTCCGCCTTCTGCACTACGCTGGGGAAGTCACCTACAGCGTGACCGGTGAGGGTTCTGGGGCTGGTCCCCACAGCGGGTGGGGAGGGGTGCTCTTCCTCATCTCACATCTGCTCTCCCCTCCCAGGGTTTCTGGATAAAAACAATGACCTCCTCTTCCGGAACCTGAAGGAGGTGAGGCGGACTGGGGATGGGGGTGACTCCAGGTTTGGCCCCGAATGACCTGCGCCCCAGGAATCTGTCCTGCCTTCCCCCCATACTACCACCTTGTTCCCTTGCTCTGCCCTCACAGACCATGTGCAGCTCGGAGAATCCCATCATGAGTCAGTGCTTCGACCGGAGTGAGCTCAGTGACAAGAAGCGACCGGAGACGGTGCGGAGGCTGTGGGCCTGGAGGGGGCGTGTGCGCTCGCACGTGAATGAGTGCCTGTGTGAGCCTGAGAGCTGGCTGTGCGTGTGAGGGCGTGTGTGTTTGCTGGTGCCTGTGTGCACATCTGCTTGTGTCTAGGAGGCTGCCTGTGGGTGTGTATCTGCCGACTTGTGTGTGTGTGTGTGTATATATATATATATATATATATATATATATATATATACATACTCACACACCTACACACATCTGTGTGGGCATTTGTATGCATTCACTCAGCAGACATTGGTAGCACATATTAGCAGGCACTTAGAATACAAACATGTAAAAAAAAATACAAACATGTATATGTACTCTCCCAGAAATGTGTGCAGGGTGCTTTGGAGACTTAGAATAGGGAGCAGCAAACTGGCTGAGGAAGTGGAAGGAATGAGAAGAGTTCGGGGAAGGCTTCCTGGAGGAGGAAGCATTTTCGATAATGGGAATGAGTAGGTGCTTGTCGGATGGACCTATGAGAGGGCACTGTAGGCAGCAAGAGACCCCAATACAGAGAGTCCCAAAAGACCAGGAGAGTGACATCATCAAGGAGAGAGGCTAGGAAAGGCAAGTGTGGCCAGCAGTGGGAGTTTCGGGGAGAGCTCCAATGAGCCAAGGGCAGAGGTGTGGCTGTTGGACTTGACAAGAGGAGGCCAGGAGAGCACGGGCAGCAGGGGAGGGCAGGCCCGAGTGCTGTGGCCCGAGTCGTATTTGGAGGGAAGGCATGGAGGCAGCATGTTGCCCAGGGTCGGATTCCCTGGAACCCTGCCCTCCCGTTCCTCCTACCCGCCACCTAGCACTCTCATCTTCAGCCTCAGTGTCCCCCCATGAGGACACCTGCTAATCTACCACTGCCCAAGCCTCTCCACCAAGCCGATTCACGTATCCAGAGATGTCCTCCAAGTCGCCCCCAGGCATCCCAGACTCCACAGCTGTATAATGGGCCCTGGCTTCCCAGTTCCCCAGGCCTGTTCCGTCTGTGTCCCTAACTCAGGACAGGGATCATGCTCCACCCAGTCCCACAAGCCAGAATCCTGGGCAGCATCCCTGACTCTTCTTCAGTCCCCCTGTCTCCCTCATCCAAGCAACCAATGGATTCACCCACTTCTGCTGCCTGAACACTTCTCAGCTGCCCCTCAGCTCCCAGATACCTGCCCTGGTGCTGCCTCTGTCTGCCTCCAACCCTCCTTTCTACTTCCCACCTGGATCCATGTGCTGTTTGTCGCTCCCTGTGCCCATCAAGCCTCTGCTCAGGCTGCCCCTCTGCCTGGAACACCTTCCTCTCTCTTCCTGCTGGATGTGTCCTACACATCCTTTAGATCTTAGCTGAAGATCGTGTCCAGGAGGCCTTTCCTGATGCCCATCACCCCATAGGCTGGATTAGTTGCCCTTCTTGGTGCCCTCAGAACCACAGGCATGCAGCCTGTCATTAATGGGACCACAAAAGATTGCAAGTCTGCTGGAGTCTGCTTGACCCTCCTGCAGAGAGCAGTGTGCAGGGGTGATGGCTGAACACATGGGTGTGGGACACGTTGTTTAGGAACATGGCCTTGAAATTTTAGAAAAAGAAGGAGTGGTTGGCAAAGAAAGATGTAGAATCCTGGTTGTGTTGAGACCTGAGCAGGATTTTTAGACCCCAGTGAGGGTCCTGAACTGAGGTCTCTAGCCAAGCCAGAGTGGTGCAGGCGGGCCTAGTCTGTCCCCTCCTCTGTTGTGAGAAAGGGTGGTGGGAGAAAGGACTGCAGCAGGGCAGGGGGTAGTTGTGGGATTTGTTGCTTCTTTGCCTCAGGGAGGGGCTGTGCCAGGCTGGGATCAGGGGGCCTCAGCCCAGTTCCAGCCAACCTCCCATTTGCCCTGGCTCACCAGGTGGCCACCCAATTCAAGATGAGCCTCCTGCAGCTGGTGGAGATCCTGCAGTCTAAGGAGCCCGCTTACATCCGCTGCATCAAGCCCAATGATGCCAAACAGCCTGGTAGGCCCCTCCCACCCATGGGCCTGTGGGGCCAAGCCTCTGGGCAAGGCCGCGGACCATCTGTCTGTGCAAACTGGCTGATTACCCTGCTATTCCTTCTCCAGGCCGCTTTGATGAGGTGCTGATCCGGCACCAGGTGAAGTACCTGGGGCTGATGGAGAACCTGCGTGTGCGCAGAGCCGGCTTTGCCTATCGCCGCAAATATGAGGCTTTCCTGCAGAGGTAGTGGTGGGACCTGGCTCAGTGCCAGGGAAAGGGGTCCAGAGGGTAGGAGGCTCTTAGAACCTGGGTGGGAGATCAGGGAATCTTGGCCCCATTTCAGAGACAGGATGCTGAGGCTCTGAGCAGTGAGACCCATGCCAGGGGACTTCCATGCTGCAGGCATAATGTTAAACTTGGTAGAACACCCCCCCAGGTCTTGCCCTGGTGGAGCACCTGGGCAGGGGTCTCTGCGTCATGCATCCACTTACCTGTCACCAAGAGAAATGGTAAAAGCTTATGAGAAGGACAGACGTTCTGATCATCTCAGAAAGGAGAGAGCAGCCTTGTGGTTATCCTGAGTTAAGGGTCTAGGGAGTTAGTCAGGTGGGAATTCCAGCCCCAGGGCCTTGAGCAGATAGAATACCTCAGTTGCCTTATCTTTAAAATGGGGATAACAGCTACCTCCCAGGCTTCTGTGAGCTTCCAGTTAAGGAGACCTCCCCTCAGGGGCCCAGGATCACTGGTTGGTATCCCTAGAGAAGGGTTTTCTGGCTGGGGTGGGAGCTGGGTGCATTTCTGCTCCTGCCCCCAGATACAAGTCACTGTGCCCGGAGACATGGCCCACATGGGCAGGAAGGCCTCAGGACGGGGTGGCTGTGCTGGTCAGGCATCTTGGCTACAAGCCAGAAGAGTACAAGATGGGCAGGTGAGTGGAGCCCACCCCTAGGGTCTGGCGGGCAGAGGGGTGACCGGGGGCTGATCACTGCCGCCCTCCCAGGACCAAGATCTTCATCCGCTTTCCCAAGACCCTGTTTGCCACAGAGGATGCCCTGGAGGTCCGGCGGCAGAGCCTGGGTGAGAGAGAGGCCCCACCCTTCCTGTCCCAGTGGGTCCATTCCGGGGAGCAGGAAATAAATCACTGCGCTCTGGCTCCTTTTCCAGGAAGTCCGCCTCGCCCACATTCAGCTGCCTTCCTTACCAGCTCCAGCCCCAGCCCCAGCCCCCGCCATCTGTCCTGCCCCTGGATACAAACTCTGAGCATGTCCCCACATTCCTTTGGCCCCTCCTACTTGCTTTCATTTACTGTCCCTTCTTATTTTATCCTCTCACTCAATAGCTCCTTCAGCCACTCCCTCATTCCTGCTGCTTGGGCAGCTCTGCCAGCCAGGCCCCCAGCCAGTTCCCCTGAGTTCTGACCAATTGACTCTCTTTCCCAACCACAGCCACGCAGATCCAGGCTGCCTGGAGGGGCTTTCACTGGCGGCAGAAATTCCTCCGGGTGAAGCGATCAGGTTTGGGGGCCCCGGGGTCTTTGGTTGAGGCAGGGTCTGGGGCTAGGGTGTGCCACCATGGTGAGGAGATAGAGGTCAGCTGTCTGTGGTCTCTGCAGCCATCTGCATCCAGTCATGGTGGCGGGGAACTCTGGGACGGAGGAAGGCCGCCAAGAGGAAGTGGGCAGCACAGACGATCCGGCGGTGAGCATCCGGGTACTATGAGGGGGTGCAGAGCAGGGTGTGTGCAGGGGTCTGTTCTCAGAATTCTCACCCTTATCCCTGTTGGGTCCCCCACCCCCAGGCTCATTCGAGGTTTCATCCTGCGACATGCCCCCCGTTGCCCCGAGAATGCCTTCTTCCTGGACCACGTGCGCACCTCTTTTTTGCTCAACCTGCGGCGGCAGCTGCCCCGAAATGTCCTGGACACTTCCTGGCCCACGGCACCACCTGCCCTGCATGAGGTCTGTGGGCCCTCCCAGCTGACACAGGGACCTTCAAAGCACTCAGTGGAGGGCTCCAATAATCACACAGCCAGAAGAGCAGTCGGCAGGGTCTCCTAGGGGGGCAAATTGGAGCTGGGCTGTGGAGGGCAAGTTGTTTCAAAACAACTTGGGAGTACAAGGGATTGTCCAGATTGGGTGGGTGTCATGCAGGCGAAAGCCTGGTGGTGGGCACATGCCTGCTGTCCTCAGAGGGAGGGGAGCCAGGCTGTCCAGGTGCCCTGATGTGGCTTGTGCCCACAGGCCTCAGAGCTGCTGCGGGAGCTGTGCATGAAGAACATGGTGTGGAAGTACTGCCGGAGCATCAGCCCCGAGTGGAAGCAGCAGGTCTGTAGAGCCAGGAGGCAGGTGTAGACTGGCAAGGGGGCAGCGGGCACCACTTGAAGAGTGCCAACCTGGGGGGAGCACTTTACCCCTGATTTACCATGTGACCTCAAATGGGTCCCAGCCCCTCTTTGGCCTCTCGGATGAAGCAGAGGCTGGAACAGATTGTGGGTGGAAGTTAGGGCTCACCTTCTGGACCAGCCCCACTGCACTGGTAGAGGATGCCCAGAGCCCTGTGTTGAAAAGGCTGTAGTTCATTCTGATCAGTCGGTAATGTCTGCCATGGCTCTGGAGACAGACATTGGTGGCCAGTGTGCCTTGTAGTTGCCAACTCAATATTGGCGATGCTAAAAGACCCAGCCAGCTCAGGTAACCTGTAGTGGTTCTGAGTGTTAGCAGTCAGCCAGCTTCAAAGTCCCATGTAGAAGCTTAGTATTGGGGGTTCCAGGGCATGATGAGGGGATTTGTCCCCCAGGTTGGGCCTGGACCCTAACATGGCTGTCATGGCTCCTCTAGGGAACTCTCTGCCTTGGTTGGTGGAGCTGGTGGCAAGGTAGAGGAGAGGTAATGGGGATGTTTCGGGCAGGGCTCAGGGCCCTGGTGTTGGGCCAAGAGAGCGGGTAAGGGGGGCTGTCTCAGTGCCTCAGCTTCTGAGGCTGGTCTGCACCTCCAACTGTGATAGTCCCCACCCTCTGACACCCCTCCGCCCTGCCCTTGTCTCCTCAGCTACATCAGAAAGCAGTGGCCAGTGAGATCTTCAAGGGCAAGAAGGACAATTATCCCCAGAGTGTCCCCAGGCTCTTCATCAGCACACGGCTTGGTGAGCCCCTGACTCTCCAGTGCCCAAGCCCCCCATCTGCATCCTCGTCCCCTCTCTCCTCTGACTCCCCCCCTCCCATCTGGGTTGCAGGTGCTGACGAGATCAGCCCCAAAGTGCTGCAGGCCCTGGGTACCGAGCCCATCCAGGTGAGACCCTGTCTGCAGCTTAGTCCAGCAGAGTTTTGCTGCCCAAGGGCCCGGCGGGGCTGCCAGGGCCTGGGCAGAGGGTGAGAGGGTTTTCCCTGGAGTCCCCTCAGCCTGCCCCTGCCCCTCACCCACCCTCTGTCCTCAGTATGCAGTGCCTGTGGTGAAATATGACCGAAAGGGCTACAAGCCCCGACCCCGGCAGCTGCTGCTGACGCCCAGTGCCGTGGTCATCGTGGAAGATGCCAAGGTCAAGCAGAGGATTGATTATGCCAACCTGACCGGTGAGCCAGAGTCCAGGGCTGCATAGGGAGGGCCCCTGCTCTGACCCTTGATCCCTGACTTCTGCCCTTCCCCCGCAGGAATCTCTGTCAGCAGCCTGAGTGACAGCCTTTTTGTGCTGCATGTGCAGCGTGAGGACAATAAGCAGAAGGTTATGGGGACTCTTTGTGGGGACTGCGCAACAGGGCTGGTGGGTTCTCTAGCCCCGGGCAGAGCCTGACCTCTCCCCTCATCTGGGCCCTGCAGGGGGATGTGGTGCTGCAGAGTGACCACGTGATTGAGACACTGACCAAGACAGCCCTTAGCGCTGACCGTGTGGACAACATCAACATCAACCAGGGCAGGTGAGGCAGGCCAGGGTAGTGAGGGGGCTGTGTGTATACACGTGGCACGTGGGCAGTGCTCACACACTCCCTTCCCTCCAGCATCACGTTTGCAGGGGGCCCTGGCAGGGACGGCATTATTGACTTCACACCTGGCTCAGAACTGCTCATCACTAAGGCCAAGAACGGTCACCTGGCTGTGGTGAGTGAGACCCAGCAGGCACCAACACCTGCTTCCTTGCCGATGGCCCTAGGACTTGGGTGGAGCCTCCGGTGGCCAAGGCTGCCTTGGCATTGCGTGGGTACCATACACTCCCATCATCCCGTTGCTCACTGGGGACCAGACAGAGGGAAATTTTGAGCCCCACAGTGCAGAGGATCATAAAGATGGCAGCACGGGGAGGTGGAAAAGACTTGGGGGGCCAGGGGTGTACTGGGTGGGAGGAGAAGCCCACTCTGGCACAGGCAGGGAGTCTTGTGGGAGTGGCATCAGTTTCTCCAGGACGAGGCCGCTGCTGCATGTTCCTGACCTGTGAGGACAAATGCCAGATGCACCTTTGTCTGCTTCCCGCTCACCACTGGGGCTTCTCCCTTTGCCCCCGCAGGTGGCCCCACGGCTGAACTCTCGGTGATGAAGGCGCCCACTGGACCCTCCTGCCTCCCAATGCTTTGCTTATCCTCTCTTCCCCTTTCCAGTTACCAAAGACTCAAGCTTCCAGACAGGGACCCAGGGACACCTCGAAGTCCACCAAAAAACTCCTGTCTCCTGCTCACCTCTCTCTTGAGGGAGCTGTGGGGGCCAGGGAGCTGCCCCAGGAGTGGGCCAGGCCGGGCCACAGCAATAGGAAAGCCGGGGCTGGAGGCAGATATGCCAGCCCCGCTGCCAATGCCAAATATTTGAGAGAAGGGAACTTTTTGCTGAGGTTTTCTCTGAGATTTTTTGATGCTTTATAGGAAACTATTTTTTTAAAATGCCGTTTTCCCACCCCAAGACACACTGGATGTGTTTTCCCTGACTCCAGCAGGGCAGGGAACGCAGCTCAGAGGTCGGGCGGTCTGGGCCCTGGTGCGCTCTTCCCTGCCCAGGCCACCCTGTCCTCCTCGTTCCCTTGGCGCCTTGTCTGCCTGCCTGCCCACCTGTACCCTTTGCAGCCCACTTTGACATCCCCTGGGGGCTGAGACCACCCTTGCCTGCCCCCTTCCTCCTGCCTTAAAAGTGCCCTTTCAATGTTGTCAGCCTAGCCTGAGGGCATCCTGCAGTGGGGGAAGGAGTCTTAGACATAGAGTTTGGAGGACTGAGAGATCATCCAGTCCAGCCTCCTGGTGTGACAGCAGCAGACAGTAGGTCGAAGAGGGGAAGGGACTTGCCCTTCCTCTAGCGGGCTGGGGCAAAACCGGGACTGCAGCCCTGTCCTCTCAGCACACTTCACTGCCTCTTCCAGGGA